>PVJS01008340.1:0-53405 GCA_004027185.1 Glis glis | reverse complement strand
CCAACATCATACTGAATGGGGAAAAACTTCGAGAGTTCCCTTTAAAAACAGGAACAAGACAAGGATGTCCGCTGTCACCACTCCTTTTCAATATAGTACTCGAGACCCTAGCCAGAGCAATAAGGCAAGAGAAGGAAATAAAAGGAGTACAAATAGGAAAAGAGGAACTGAAACTATCTCTATTTGCAGATGACATGATGTTATACTTAGAAGATTCAACAAGCTCAACCAAAAGGCTCATAGAACTGATCAACAAATTCAGCAAAGTGTCAGGATACAAAATCAATCTCCTCCTCTTCTGTTCCCTGATGCTCCCTATATTATTTCTCTGTTGCTGAGTAACATTATAAACAAATGTGGTGGCTTAAAACAGCTCCTCCTCTTCCTCTTTCTTGTACTAGGGATTGAATCCAGGGGCATTCTTTCTCTAATCTATATCCTCAACCCTTTTTATTTTGAAACAGCATCTTGGTAGGTTGCTGAGGGTCTCATTAAGTTGCTGAGGCTGGCCTCAAATGTGTGATCCTCCTGTCATTCTCCCAAGTACTGGGATTATAGGTATGGACCACTGTGCCTGGTTAACAGCACACACTTCTTAAGTCACAGTTCTCTGTGAGTCAGACTCCTGGCGTACTACAGTTGGGCTCTCTACTTAGGGTCTCACAAAGCTGACACCAAGGTGTTGGCCAGGTCAGGCTGTGATCTGAGGGCCCTTGGGGAGAATCCACTTCCAAGTTCTTATCCATGTTGGCAGAATTCAGTTCCTTGCAGTTGTAGGGCTGAGGTCTCCATCCCTCACTGGCTGCCAGCCAGAGTCTTCCCCCAGCTCTTAAAGGCCTCCTGTATTCCTTCTCACACATGGTCCTCCATTTTCCAATCTGCAGTGCAACACTGAATCTTCTTAAACTTGGAATCCTTCTGGCTTCCCCTTTTACCTCAATTTCTGATTTAGGGGCTCAGGTGATGACATTGGGCCCACCTGGACAATCTAAAATCATCTCCCTTTTTAAGGTCAATTGACTAGCCACCTTAATTGCATCAGCAAAATCCCTTTTGCCGTATGACTTAATATATTCACAAGAGTAACATCAAGGAGGGAGGTTTGTGAGACCTAAAGTTCTGCATACTACAGTTCCAAGCTCCTAAAACTATCCCTTCCAGGCACACAGTATAGATTTATGAATGTGTGGCAGCGGACACCTGAGTTAGAAGTTTTATTTGCCGAATGTTGGCTATTTGCCCACTGCATTTGGAAGTTTCCGAATCTCTCCAACTTGGGGATGTAGGAATGTAAAGAAGCACTTGTGTTTGTTTTCATCTTCCAAAGGGGAAGAATCAGGAAATGGGGGAGAAGGAGAGAAGACAAGATGGAGAGCCAAGCAGGGATCAAGGTCAGGTGAGAGTAAAAAAGTGCCTGAAGCCATATGCTTGGGCGCCTCTGACTTTCTGTTTTGCACAAACTGGAAATAGAGATTTTCCACCTTTGTTAATATTGTCAGTCCCAAGACTCTCACTCTTGTGTGCCAGATGTGGTTTTCCAGCCTCTTAGAGCTGTAATTGCTTAACAAACCAGACACCCTTAGAGGTTTGCATGTACCTACACACACATATCTGTGTCTATAATAGGAGTTCTGGTAGGTGCCGCATGTTCACAAGGGCAGCCAGGGACTACGAGGCTTGGGACAGAATCCATGGCTTTTCCCTGTCTTGGCAATAGCATAGTATCATTTTATCTTTATTACATTTAAACACAAGATTTTTGAACTTAAATATGAGAAATTACTTCATTTCCTACATGAATGCTTAAACTCCATAGGGAAATTGACTTGGTAATTATGATAATGTTTGACTATCAGAAAACTTTAGATTAATTGAAAATGATAAATTAGTCATTTTTCAGTCTTATGTCTGGCTTCACTCAACCATGAATATGCTTCCAGTTTAGAACTTACCAGAGTGAACTCTCAGAAAGCACATTCAAGGTACAGGGGTCCAGCTGGCTAGTCTTTTGACTCTTGGACTCGTTGACTAGGGGAAGTCTTCCCCTGACTGTGATGGCCGCCTTGGGTGCCCTCCAGAATTACCATTCTGCATAGCCCTTTCCCTTTCTAATGAAATTAAACTTGGCAAAGAACTTCCAAGTTGGGAATCCGTATAATGGCTTAATCCATATAATTCCTGATTTAAGGATCAGGAATTTTCTTTCTCTCTTCTTTCCCTCTAATTCTGTTACTTCTTCCACTCACTCTTATTCATCCAATTATTCAACAAATGTATATTGAATGTTTTTGCAGATGACTGACATGAGCTATGCATTTGGAGACAGATTTGTAAATGGGTTCAAATAATTTTGATTTATTGGCTAAATTCTGATCAAGAGAGTTGGCTGGCTGGGATGAGAATAGTTTGGGGACCTAGGAGGAAACATTCTGTGACCTGGAGCAAGAGTGGGCAAGCTATAGTCTCTATATGGCCTTCAAGTTGAGAATAATTTTGCATCTTTAAATACTTGGAAAAACAAAAGAAATTTAAAAAAATCTTGTGACACATGAATATGATATGCAATTCAAATTTGGGTGTCTATAAGTAAGGTTTTATTGGAACACAGTAATGCTCATCCGTTTCCATGTTGTCAAAGTCTGTACTGATAAGGTTGAGCAGTAGCAACACAGACAGTCATGATTTGTAAAGCACAAAATATTATATTGCCCTGTCAAGAAAAAGTTTTCCAAACATTGGCCTCTAAAAAAGTTTAAGAAAGAGGGTAAACTCCTCCTTCTTTCTCTAGGAACTGAAACAGAGTAGTCAACTCTAGAGCAACAGGCCATTGTGCATGGCAAGGATCTGAGGTTCAAGAATGTGTAGAAGGAAGTGAAGGGAAAAAACACATCTGGCAGTGGAAGGAAAGGGGTGAAGCATTCTTGGGGCCCAGCCCTGACAAGGTCTGGATGCCATTTGCTGAAGGGACAAACAGTCTGGGTTTCAGGCTAAAGAGGTATTATATATTATTGGAATTTTTATAATTGCAAGCTATAGAAATCCTACTCTAATTTAAACCACAAGGAAATTTGCTAGCTTATATGTTGGGTTTTGGGGGCTCTAGCTCATTCTCCAAGCTCTGCTGATCTGTGTAACTTCACTTTGCATGTATGCTATTTCCATGTGGCAGGTAAGATGGTGGCTAGCATCAGAACCACAGGCTCTCAGTTTAAAATAGTTTTATTGAGGGTTCTGATTGTCGTGGCATGGTTCATGCATTCATTCTTAAAGATGAGATGAGAACAGAGAATTCTGACTAGCAAATTTTGGTGGCCACAAGGAGTGGGTTCTGAGATGGAAAAGAGTTTCTGTTAACTATAAGAGTAGACATGGTTCTAGACAACAGATGTCCATTTCAGTGAAGCAATGGTGGAGAGTGGCATTGGTATGGGTGACAGCTCTGGGCAGCATCAACAGCACTGGAAATGCAACATCACTGGTCACGGTTGGACACCACTTTAGTAGCTATGTAAGCCAAGAAGCTGAATATAAAATAGAGACTGACTGCATGTTGTGAACTGTTTCTGAGGTCATGCATGCACACTGAAAGTAGACAAGAGGATTTGGACAAGGCCTAAAGCTACAGGGAAGTGTAGCTATAGATTCAAATTTGTGAATTATAGGACTCTTGCACATAGCACAAGCTAAAGTGGCTTGGAGAAATATCTCTTACACAGAGGTGAAAGCGGCTTGGGCTCTTACAGTGTTTACATTCTGTTTAGCTTGGTCCAATAGATGGAAAGCATATAAATAGCTATAATTCAATGAAGATTAAGTGTTATAATCCAATTATGTGATGAGCTCTTTGAATGCTTAACAGAGAAGGTGGCATTTGAGTTAGGTCCTTGGGAAGAGTTACATAAAATTTAATCAGAAAAAAGTCCCCAGACAGATAAAACAGAGGAGTGTGGATGTGAGAGAACAAGCAGCAAGTAGTTCAGTGTAATTGGAGAGGAGAAGGCAGAACTAGTGTTGAAATACATACTCTGTCCAGGCACTAAGCTAGGGAACTTGCAGTTCTCTACCTAATTTTTCTTTTTTTGGACTGGGGATTGAACCCAAGGACATTCTACCTCCAAGCTATACCCCCAGCCTTTTAAAAAAAATTATTTTGGAAACCGGGTCTTGCAAAGTTGCTGAGGCTACCCAAGTACTGGTATTATAGGCATGCACCACCACACCTGGCTTCTCTACCTAATTTGATGTATAGTGTAAACCAAAATGCACTGGTTACAGTGAAGTTGAAAGACAAGTCAGGTAATCAAAAAAGGAATATAGGATGGCTGAGATTTCTTACTGGGACAAATGGGTGGAGAGTGATATTTTCAATGAAGGCAGAGATTAAAAGAGTAGGTACGTAATTAATAAGGAAAGTAGTGAGTCCAGATTTGGAAAATTGTAATTCACAATGCCTATGTGGTAATCAGGTGGCAGTATATAATCTGCAGCTGGAAATATGAATCTAGAACTCAGAGAAATAGTCAGGAATTTTCCATCCACTCTTCTGGTATTCTAGAAAGCTTCATAAAACCACTGTAATTGCCTATCGTGAAGCTTGAGAATTTCTCCAGACCCATTCCTTCTGTTTGTGTCATCTGTTCTGTGCTCAGGAGCTGTCCTGACTGCTCATGCACCTCTAATTTTGTGTGGAAGTATCTCTTGACCATCTCCATCCTGTTCTGGATGACAGTTTTTCTATTAGCTACTCTGTGGGATGCAATTCTTTCCTTACTTCTTGAATTTAGCCACCTAGTCTTTGATCGGCATCTGGATTGGACCCTGATCTTTCTAAGGCTCTATTCTTGGAATCTGATCAGTGGCCCAAAGCACCACAGAGATGAGAGCACCGCTTCCCCCTTCCAACATCGCAGACCCCTGAGCGGCTCTAATAAATCAGAATCTCTGGGGGGCAAAGTCCAGAACTTCTTTTCTTTTCTTTTCTCCTTTTTAAATTAACACCATGATGATTTTTATCACAGTCTTAAATTCGCGAACAGATTTAAAGCAAGAAGAAAGGAAACCTATAATGGAAACCGCACTATTTTTAAAAAGGGTAGTTTAAAAAGTTAAACATGATATCTCCCTTGTAACATATTTTTTGAAAAGAAATTTAATACATATTAATTGGACAATACTTTAAAAATAATTAAGCCAGGTGTGGTAGGGCACATCTATAATCCTAGTACTTGGGAGACTGAGACACGAGGATTGCAGTTTCGGAGCCAGCCTCAGCAACTTAGTAAGGTTGTCAGCAACTTACTGAGAACCTGTTTCAAAAAAAATTTTTTAGTTAAAAATAAATTAAAAGCCGGGCGTGGTGGTGCATGCTTGTAATCCCAGTACTTGGGAGGCGGAGATCGGAGGATCCGGGTTCGCGGCCAGCCTCAGCTACTTAGTGAGGCCCTCCGCAACTTCGTGAGACCTGGTTTCAAAATAAAGGATAAACAATAGGGCTGGGGGTGTAGCTTGGAGGTAGAACACCCCTGGGTTCCATCCCCAGTACTGCAAAAAAAAAAAATTTAAAAAATAGGCCTGGGGGTATTGCGTGGAGATAGAATGCCCCTGGGTTCAATACCTAGCACCACACACAAAAAAATTAAGCATTGATAAATATGAAAACAAAGTCACACACAATTCGACACACAAAGAGACTGTTAAAGTTAACATGTTAACATCTTGGTATAAGATTTTGAATTTTATTTAACTTGCTCAGAAATATTTTTGAAAATATGTACAACTTCCAAGCTTATAGATATATTTTATATACTCATAAATATTCCTCTAATGTTGCCTATGACTTATATTTGTGTCTAGGCCCCCTGTCATTTCTTCCATCTCTGTGTTTCTAATGTCCTAAGATTCTACCTGAGTTTAAACAAAGGATGTCATAACAAAGCAGTTTCAACAGTTCAATAATAGGAACAGATACCAGAGTGTAGAATGAATAGAAATGAACGAAGTTGTGAATGAGAATGTAAACTACTCTTTCAAAAAATATAGGTAAAGAAAGTGCAAAGAGAATATGACTGCTTAAAGGAAAATAAGAAATAAGGATGTTGCTTTGTGTTGAAAGACACTTGAATAAATTTTTTTTGGTTGAGGAGAATGAGTGTGTGAACAGGGAAAGATTGAAACTACAAAGAGAAGGAATTATTAAAAATCAAGTTTTCGGGTAAGAGGGAAGGATCAGATCTTGAGTACAGATGAAAGTATGGCCTTGTAAAGGATCAGGGGTAAGGTTTTCCTTGAGAGAAAGAGGCAAACATAGGGATGGACGCAGTAGGACAGGTGAGGGGGACTTTGATGCATGACCTTGGTGCAGGGAGCAAGGCCTTCTGCCAAGAAGAAAAGGTGGGAGGGCAAAAGGGCAGGAGGACAGAGGGAGCGTGTTGGGTGTGGTGGCAGAGCCTGGAAGATGCTGATGGGAAAGGGAAGGACTGAGTGAAGGGAGAAGGAGCCATGAAGATGAGAATTACCTAACCATGACAGCTCCAAACAGGATGGCTTTCTGTGATGCCAGGCAGTCAAAAAGGGTTCAAAGAGCTGAAAACTGTGTCGCTCTAGAGTTAAGTAGGTAGATGCACTGGAAGCAAAATGGCATTATTCTTTGCTCCCACTGTCCAGTGATAGAATCTAGCACAGAGAGGCCAGCACCCTCTCCTTCCTATTGTGTAGTTCGCTTACAATGGTTTAGTTATTCAGTCATCTACCCACCATGCACAGACTCAACAAAGCTGTGAAACACATGTAGTTTGTGCACTCTCCCTTCCCATCTCCTCACCTGAACTCCTACCGTAACCCACAGATGGCACACACATGCTCAGCTGGGGATGCAAGTGTGGCTTATGATTTTAGTGTGCCCCATCCTGTAAATAGTCCTCACTTTCTTCCCTATGTCATCTGACACCTTGATTGAAGTGAACATATTTATAAAATATCACTAGATTGAGGGACCAGCTACTCTGAAAGAAAAGGAGATGTTATGAGGAACAGCTTAGGAAATAGTTGCCTAAGAAATATCAGATAATATCAGAGAGAAATTCCTCATGGACAAGCAATACAGTGATGGCATACGTTGAGTTGTTTAGCTTTCTGTGCTATAATTATGACTCATATAAACATCAGTTAAATTTAGGTGCATAGAAGATAAATGGATGGAGGTTGGGAGGATGGATTAGGGCTTTCTTATTTACTAAATGATTGTTCTTCTTGGGAAAATTAGATTCTGCCTGAGTTTCCATGTTTGTGACATGGGTATGATGACATTACCTTGCATTGTTGTAGGTCCCTTGACAGACTTTTTTTTCTGTGTTTCTTACCCTCAAGACCTTAGTGTGTGATGGAGCTGAAATGGACAAACTAACATGATAAGCAAATGCTGGCAAATGTAGTCATGGGAATAATTATTTATATCACTTTTCCTGCTGGGAAATATTTTAACTTTATTAGGAGCCTTGAGTGCCTGAGTTTGAGGACTGCTCACCCATTATGAGAGATTTTTGTTTGTTTGTTTCATTTTATAGCAAGTGTCATATATTGTGGCCTGGCTTGGAAGAGCATGGCTAACTGGATGGGAAGAAAGTAGAATTGTGGGGTCTGAGACCTGGAAGTAGACCTACTTGATAGAGTGAAGCAGGTTATAGAGATAAGCCCACCTTTAGTACTGAAACAGCATCTACATTAGAAGGTAGAGCAGTAGTTGAAAAATGCAGCAAACCCCTCTCCGGTCAGCAGTCCAGGTCATGGAGAGCCAACCGGAAGCACAAAGTTGCCATGGTAAGTAGATAGAGCAGAATAATGACCAGTAGCAGAAAGCCTAGAGAGGGCAACCTTTGGCATTTAACCAGACAACTCAATGGCTAATTTCAAGGATGCTTATCAATAGTAAATAAGCTTTTGAATCATATTGGCTGATAAGCAATAAGAAAGACCTCAAAATTCCTAGAGGCCATGAAGCACAAACTTGCAGGTAGTCAGGATTAGAATTTAGGCATGAAAATTCATATTAAGGATTAAGAGGATAGGATCTTATAAGAAGACACAACTGGAACTGAGTGTCAGAGCTTATTCAGTAATAAGAAAGACAAGCTGCTGAGCACTGCAGCGGAGTTCTTGAGAGCCATCCTCTTCTCCACATTTCCCCGATCCTATATACACATACGGAACTTAGGTCATTATTTGTCCTAGTATACTTGCTCCTAGAACATGGTTTTCATGCATGTGGTTTTCTGCATGTGGAAGGCAGGTAATCCACTGGAGACAGCAGAGGAAGCTCTACAGTTTGATAGCCAGGCTGAACCAAAAATGCAGCATCTAGTCTTTGCATGTGTCAGTGGAGAACCACACCTGGAAAAAATCCATTACCAATATCAAATCTGTAGCTAGATGCTTCATGCAGTCAACAGATATTCATGCTGTCACCTGTCCCCTTGTGTCCAAACTCCTCGGCTGGACATGAAAAGTCCTTCCCAAGGCAGCCTTTCCAGCCCCATCTCCTGTGTCTTCCCTCCCTGTTACCTGGGAAGTGCCTACTCATCCTTCAGGACCCAACTCAATGTCACCTTGTCTGTGGAAATCACCTAACTCCCTGAGGCAGCATGAATCACTCCTCCTTCATCCTCTCCAAGCAGAGTTCATACTGCCCTTTTTAATCCATCACATTATATCATCATCTCGTTCCACCTCCAGCTCTCCCACCGGACAGGGCCAAGACTGCCTCATTCATTCCTGGTTCCCAGCACCTCATCTATTCTTGCTATAATCTTATGTGGTTACTCAACAGGATCCTATGGATGGAAATATTAAAATGACCTCCCCAAGGATATCCAGCTAGTCTGGAACAGCAGGGGTTGGAAACCAGGTTACCTAACTTCTAATCTAGGACTTTTCCCACCACATTATTGCATCGTCCATCTAATGATTATAGTGATCTTTTAACATTCGTGGCACCTTTAGCAGTATGTAGACATTGATTTGCATATTTGATGCTCACTCCACTCCTCCAGCATGGGTAGGGGAAACCTCATTGCCGCTAAGATTCCTGAACTGAAGCAGTCACATGAGTTGCTTAAAGTTTCGAAGCCAGTCATTGCAAAGTCCTCTAACATGTATTTCTGCTTTTGTAAGCAGACCACCTTGACACAGAGTCCACATTGCTAGCTATTTGACGTGGTTATCAAAGCACTAGAAAAAAACCAGTAAGACTATGCCGGTCATTGCTGGAGTTGTTATTCACTCCTCCTGCAGTTTTTGAACAACATTTGAGCCCTCCCTAGAGGAGTTCTACTAATGTGGGTTGTTTATCACTGTCCCTTCTTTCACATATATGTCTTAGGAGTTAAAAGTGAGCAGGCTGGAAGCAGGAGACCACCGAGAGCACAGCATTCTCATTCTCAATCAGAGTCTTTGTCTCACTGGCAGAGCTATTTGCTTGCCATAAGAAAGCATTTTATTATAGCATATTTTAAAGAAAGGCATTTCCTGTAACCAATCATTTCCCCAAAGGAACTTTTTATTGGGAATCTGGGATGAAACACTTTTCTTAAGAAACACCCGTGTGGATAGGTCACATTTCATTCTTGTTTACAAGGACAGGGGTCTGCATAAGACCACATGGCACCATGTGAACATTTTAAAAGTAACACTTGTTTCATAGTGTTTCTTTAGTGTGAGAGCCCCAGTGACTTGAATGATTATGTTTTCATTACAATGTGAGATACTCTATTCTATATCCATGTGAAAGGCTTTCTTCTTCAGGGAAGATAGGTTTGCTAACAACAAAAGATGCCCTCACAAAACTATCTTGATCAAAATATTCACATGGTTAAGAAAATTTCTCAAATAAAGTATTTCCAGTTCATTGGCCTGATGTACTACATCAAAAAATGCTATATCTAATTAGTTGCATGTGTAGGAATAAATGTGGGACTCAGTAATTTAAGATTTTGGTACACTTTTTATAATGAGAATGGGGAATAGAATTTCTCAATAGGGTATGAGGAGTAGGGTCTCTGCGCCTGCAATTATATAGAGAAGCCCTGGAGTTTATGAGCTGATAGAACTATGTGCTTAGTCTCAAGGTTCACCAAAAGTCAAGACAGGCATAGGTATTACTGTGTTTGCTTGGAGTGTGTGTGTGTGTGTGTGTGTGTGTGTGTGTGTGTGTGTGAAATACCTTCTAAGAAAGAATGCTTTTATTTTTCCTACATGAAAATACTGTTATAGTAACTTCAAAAATGAATAAAAGGGAAGCACAGATGGGCATATTTATAAGAAAGATGCAAGAAATCTTACTTGATTGAACTTCATGAACATTTGAAAGTTATTTACATTTGAAAAATAGAGAAAGTTGGGATAGCATTGTGTACCAAACAAGACTCACTGGCAAGTTTGCTGTGTTCTTTTTTTCTTTAGTTATGATAAATTATTTGTTCGCATTAAATATTATTTACTTCATTTGATGTAGTAAAGGAACATGTATTTGGATTTCTTCAAGAATGTTAGAATGTTACAAGATCCGTGTTGAAGACTGTTTGCAAAACTGGCCACATTTGTTCCCCTCACTACCATGCAGTCACCTCTTGGGAAGAAACTGCAGCTTCTTTCATTAGAGATTGTTTCTTTCTTGACCCTGAAGCCTGCTATGGCCTTGGTGTTTGCTTTGGTTAACAAGTTGTGATGGAAATGATGTGATGCTGTGCCAGTTCTGACCTTAACCTTCAAGATGCCTTGTGGATTGATCTCTGGTTTTCCTCTTGAACACTTACAGTCACTGTAAGATTATAACCCAGGCCTGCCTGCTGGAGGACAGATCAACACACCTGAGGCCTTCTCAGTTGGCTGGCACCTATCCAACCTGCAACTGAACATAGACTCATGAATAATCTGGGAGCCCCCCACCAGCCACAGACTCCTGAGCAACCCTGAATGGAGCCAGTTCCCTGAGATTTGTGTTTGCTTACAGGCAACATTGTGCAAAGCTAAATGATAAAGTTGGTAAATATTTACATATGTTGATACTCTCAACCATGCTAAGGAAGGCTCTCTTGTTATGAAACTTTCACTTAAAAAATGTACATAGATAAATGAAATGCTACATTCCAAAGAAAAACTGTGTCAACTTTGCATTCCACCAACAGATGGTATGCTATGCCCAGTGTATAATAGCTCTTTGGACCTACTAACACACGAACTTACTATGTCTGTTCATGGTCCTTTTAAGTTAGCCATGATTTTCTTTCTTCATAGTATAAATATAAGTCCAAATTAATTTATTGGTTAGCCAATATTTCTTTTTTGCTAAGACATGAATCCCTATGTTGTCTGGTTTGGTTTTTTCAGATGCTTATTCCCTTTATTCCCTTAAGGCATATTTTCTCTACCTACTTCTTGAATGACAAAACTTTGCTCTTAGAAAGGTATTCATCCTTTGGAAATGGTACCTTATAAATCTGATAAACCATAAGTTTCCCTCTAGTGTGAAGCAAATTATTAAGCCACATGAGAATTTTAGTTTTATATGAGAATTTAGTTTTTAGAGCAGAGTGAAAGTTGATTTAACCATCTTGAGGACAAATTATAACAGTAGCCAAACAGTTGGACATTGATTTAGCTGGATAAGGTAGAAGCCACAGGAGTCCAGAGAAGTATCTCAAATCCAGTAGACACTCAAAAATATAAATTTGTAATGAGGAAGTGGCTTTTCTTCAGTTATCCTACTAATTTTTTTGTGGAGTACCTTAGAACACATGACTTGATGACTTTATCTTTTATTTTTAAAAGGTGCTGAAAGTATGATCAAGCCAATTACATTAATTGATAATGACTAGTAATAAAAAGTATAATCTCAGTCCCCATGCCCCTTGTCCTTCAGTTGGAAATATGAAAAACACCAGTACAAGGCAACATAAAGAAGCTTACTAAGTAATTAAGCAACACAGCATGCAAATACTGGGGAAATAAAGTCTATGCAAGCCCAGAATAAAGGAGTCATCAGGGAGGTAAGGCATTGTATTAGGGAGCGTAACGTAGCTAGAAAAGTGAAGTCATATGTTCGAGGGAGAAGCTTAAGAAAGTGAATGTCAAAGATTGAAAAAGAGGTTGTCAATCTGTTTCAGTGGATGGAAGTACCTCAAATCCCTAGAATTATACTTAGTAAGCTAAAGAAGCAATTTGCAATTTACACTCAGTCTCTTAGCTTCTGGAAGGAGTTTATGCAGCTTTCAAAGGTAAATAATTTAGACCCAAGGGAAAGCTTACACATTGAGAGGATCTGCTCCGATATTTGAGATGCTTCTGGGAACATGACTTTCCGAGACAGTAGAATACTAAAAAGTCAATAGTAAGAAAGTGAAAATTAACTTATAGGCAACAGTGGAGTTGTTAACTTCTTTGCTTCTTTTAATTTTTTTGTCTTCCTGAAAAAGATGAATTTGGTACATGGTAATTAGCTGCTCTGCTTTGCTTCCTCTGAGCAACCTGGTGGGCCCCACCTTATAGAACAATTGGTGTTCTGTACTGTAGACGTTTCTTGACAATGGAGAAAGCATGTGCTCACTGAGAGGGATGGAAATACCACCAATAATGACAGGAAGCAGTACTGGAGGGCAGGATTGCTGTGGATGTGCAGTTCCTCCAGCTAAGGTGTTGGGAAGGTTTATTCTTCCTTTTTCAAATCTTTTGGGAAGGTGGATACAGCAGTTCAAGAAAAGAGATGCCATGATTCTGACAAGTTAATTAAGCTTTCACTTCTGAGTATTATATGTATAGCAAAGAAGAAAAACCTTAATTTTCTTTGTACTGTCTGACAAAAAAGAAACACAAGATAAATGCAGGCAGATTCTTTCAAAGTTGTCCTTATTACTGATTCCTAGTCTGCAGAACAGAGGTTTTAGAAACCTAAATCGGAACAAATGAAAAGTCTCAGCATCTTTTATGTTTCTGTAATTTACATATGTATGTACATATATCAATAGATATAAGGATGTTATTCGCCAAAATGTGAAAGCTAAAGAACCCACACTTGTGTTCTTCCCTTTGGTGGGCTTCCTCTGCTTCCACTTGATTTCACCAGGGTAGAAAACAAATCGTATCCAGTACAGGAGGCATATCCTTGGCCCCCATGGCCTTCATCCCCTGGTGCTATAACTGTGGTCAGGCTATATAGCAGAAGGACGTTTGTAGATGTAATTAAGTTTTGTAAATATTGCACCTTAAATTAAGGAGTATCTTGGATTATCCAGCTGGGGTCAAGATAACAACACAAGCCCCCCTTAAAAGCAGCAGAAGTCACAGAGATTCAAAACATGAGAAGGATCCAATGTCCATTCAGGATTAGTTTCAGCGTTAGCTTCAAGATGAAGGGGGACATTTGTCAAGGAAATAAGGTCCCGTTCCTTGATATGTGCCCCCCTTTATCTTACTGCAAACTTACTGCAAGACATGGAATCTGTCAACGGCCAATGAGCTTAAAAAAAGATGCTAATGAAAACCAACCAGAGCCTCAACTGATGCCTTGATTGTGTGTTGGTGAGACCCTGACCAGAGAATCCAGCCATGTTGTGCCAGATTCTTACCTACAGAGACTATGCGCTAATAAGCAGGTGTAATTTTAAGCTGCTAAGACTGCAGTGATTTGTTATGGCATCAATAAAAAGCTAATACCAGGCAGGCGTGGTGGCACACGCTTGTAATCTCAGTACTTGGGAGGCTGAGACAGGAGGATTGCAGGTTTGCGGCCAGCGTCAGCAACTTAATGAGGCCCTCTGCAACTTAGTGAGACCCTGTTTCAAAATAAAGAATAAAAAAATAGGGCTGGGATGTAGCTCAGAGGTAGAATGCCTTTGAGTACAATCCCCAGAACCACACACACACACAAAAAGCTAATACTTCCAGATTTTACCCCATGTATTATTTTAGATTTAAAGTTATCTTGTTATAATTATCCATTTTTAGATGCCATATACTACTACATATATTTTTATGTATGGTACTGGTGATTGAACCCATAGACATTCTATCTCTGAGCTATATCCCCAGCTTTTTTAAAATTTATTCCTTTTGCTTTGAAACAGGTTCTTACTATTTTGCTGAGAGTCTCGCTAAATTGATGAGGCTAGTCTCGAACCTGTGATCCTCCTGTCTCAGTCTCACTTGTAATACTGGGATTACAAGTGTACACCACCACACCTGGCTATACTTATACTACTACATTTTTGATAAACACACCTGAGTTTCATTTTTTGAAAGTTAACTCCATCAAAAGTATTTCTTCAAGTGAGCTTTGAATTGTTTCTGAATTAAGTCAATTCATGTGAATTAAGGAGCTAACTGGATTTATGGTCATTTGAAATGGGATCCCAGGTAGATACCAAGCATCAAGGACTAGAGATCTAGGAAATGGGTCTCCAATGGCCAGCCCTGGCTTGCCGCCCAAACTGTCTCCTCCTCCCCAGGACAGAAACTGTTTTCTCTTAGCAATCCCACCCCCTGTGTACACACCTCTTGTCATCACTATTAGTCATGTGATGTGGGTAGACTGAGTCCACCTCTCCTTCCAGGGGTGGGCCTTGATCGCATCAGGCCAATCTGAGAGCCTCTTCCTCATACCAACAGTGAATGGTTTGGGAATGGGTACACAGCTCAGGCTGACACCAAGCAGCTCATCATATTACATTGTGTTGAATGTATTACTTGGTCCTAGGATGTTGCTCTTGGTTCTAAATTGGTCCAGTCAGAAATCCTAGAGGATTTTTCTGAGAATTCTAAGAAAGAGACTCTTCTCTTTCTTTCCAAACACAACTGCCGTCCCCATTGTGGTCAGCAGCCATCTTGAGAGAACAGAGCAAGAACCTACCCAAGATTAGGACCAACCTCGAGGATGCAGAGTGGAAACAACAGAAATACAAAAACAGCATCTTGCTCACCTTTTGACCTCTGAATGAAGGTTTTAATGCCCTTGGGCTGCAGTTAAATAAGACAGTAATTTTCTTCCTTCCTTCCTTTCCTTCTTGTTTTGTTTTTTTTTGTTTTTTTGTTTGTTTGTTTGTTTTTTTGCGGTACTGGGGATTGAACGCAGGGGCGTTCTACCTCCGCGCTACGCCTCCGGCCCTATTTTTATACTTTTATTTTGAAACCGGGTCTCACGAAGTTGCGGAGGGCCTCACTAAGGAGAGAGAGAGAGAGAGAGAGAGAGAGAGAGAGCGAGCTGAGGCTGGCCGCAAACCCAGATCCTCCGGTCTCCGCCTCCCAAAGTACTGGGATTACGAGGGTGCGCCCCCACGCCCAGCTTTCTTTCTTTTTCTTTCTTTCTTTCTTTCTTTCTTTCTTTCTTTCTTTCTTTCTTTCTTTCTTTCTTTCTCTTTCTTTCTTTCTTTCTTTCTTTCTTTCTTTCTTCTTTTTCTTTCTTTCTTTTTTCTCTTTCTTTCTTTCTTTTTCTTTCTTTCTCTCTCTCTCTCCCCCTCCCTCCCTCCCTTCCTTCCTTCCTTCCTTCTCTCTCTCTCTCTCTCTCTCTCTCTCTCTTTCTTTCCTTCATTGTACTTGGGATTGAACTCAGGGGCACTCTGGGTTATACCCCTAGCCCTTTTTTATTTTTTGTTTTGAAACAAGGTGTCACTAAGTTGCTGAGAGTCTTGCTACATTGCTGAGACTGTCCTCAAACCTGTGACCCTCCTGTCTCAGCCTCCCAAGTACTGGGATTATAGCTGTGCGCCACTATGCCCGACTTGCTTTACCTTTTTAAATAGAGCCTGTTCCAATTAGGTTTTCTGTTCATAGTAACTAAATGACTCAGGAATTCCAGAGGGTGAGGGAAGATAAGCATAGAAAAGACCTACCTCCTACTGCCAGGACTAGCTAAGACTGTGCTGCCCCTTTAACACATTGCCTCTTATAGGTACCAGAGTCTAAGTTGTAATTTCCCTCTGAGAGCAATGCTCACAGAGTAAACAAAACTGTGAGATAGTGAGACTCTCATATGTTTCTTCTGTTCATTCTTTTTAGTGCTTGCCTTCTTCCTTTGATCATAATTTTTGTTTCTAAGTAACATACCTTTTCCTTTACACAGTGATTCTCAAGTGAATATTCAGATAAAAAGTTGATGAGAGATGAAGATGAACAACTGTTGGGCAAGTTTCTCATTGGGGGCTGCCTTTCTAGGTGGCATTGGATGTTTGGGGCCATACCATTCATCCTCTGTCCTTGTCTTTGTCCTCTGTATTTATTCTGCACTCCTCTTTCCATCTGATAGACTTCTCCATCTCACACTCACAGCAGATGTTTGCAAAATGGTGAAGAAAGCATCTCAAATGTACTGGTACTAGCTGAAAATAAAAACAAAAGGTAACCTTGGTCTCCTGTTGCACATACTCCTGACAATTTGCCCTGAAGTAATCTAGCGAGGTGGATTGAGAAATCTGTGTCACTCATACACATACTTTAGGAAGCTGCCAGAGCTTGTCTGGGCAGGTTTCTCACTAGGTAAAGTCTATTTATGATAAAACCTTGTTCATTTATTTTCAATGTTACTTCATGAGAGTATGTATATTTACACATACGAATTGTATATATTCCATATACACAAAATATATTTAATCAAAATTCAAGTCTCATTTCTTTTAAATGATAAACTCTAAGGAATAAGATGTGGCCTAACTTTATATTAAAAGAAAATTGTAAAATGAGAATGAATTAGATTGACAGTAGACCCATATATATGAAAACATTCTATAGCAAGAAGACTCTTTTTGCTCCCTTTCAATGACTGCCTAAAATCCCTTTAATATGGACTTTATAAATTTTTAATAATTGGCAAAAGACTTAAAGTACAAGTACCTATAGGCAATGCAGACACAGATACCTTTACAGTAAGGTTTGATGGCATTTAAAATTCCTTTCTTTTGAAGAAGGTTTAATAATTTGTATAATAATGGTGACCCACAGAAAGAAGCATAAAAAGAAAAAAAGGGAATATTCTAGAAGTTGAATATTGATTTAAGTGTTAAAAGTAAAATTACTTTTATACTTTAGAACCAAAAATTGAACTATGACTTTTCTTTTTTGCAAATAAAATCATTTGCCAGGGACATGAGAATATAGCCAAATCAGTTTCCCATGCTTTGTGATAATTACTATCTGCTCTTCTAGGTTTCTAATGATTGAGTGTAGGGTCAGAACAGATGGAAGGAGAGTAGACTTTTCCTTGGAACCTGTTTACATTTCTGGATTAAAAATCCTTCTTTATATTATTAACTTTTAACACTATTATTTTAACCTCTTTGACATTCCCCGTAAGGCTTCAAGCCAGTGTTGCTCAAGCATAATTTTGGACATTGGATTGGCTAATTATGTCTGGAAACATTCCAGAAGTAGGGTCCTGTAGAGCAGCTTTTCTCAGGGTTCTTACTATGTAAATGTACATTGTGACTCTCAAAGGCGGGTATAGGATATCCAAAGATTTCCAGACTCAGAGAATCTCTTTCTTCCAGAACACATTTTTATAGCTCATATGACACAGGTGTTCCTAAAAATAGTTGGAGAAAATTTCTTAATAATAAAAGGAAAATTGCACTATTGTGATTAGCTCCAGAATCAGGTCTTCAGTCCTTACATGGACCAATTAACTTTGCTTTTCTCCTGGTCCTTGAGGTTTTGTCAAGCTGCTTTCTACCATGGTTTACAAATGAGATCAGAGGTTCGGTCAGTTTAGTCCAAATCTAGATCCACTATTGGACAGGACCATCCACAGCATAGGTCAAACCCAAACTGGGTTGGTGAGAGTGCTATTTACATCCAAAAGACTTGTACCATTCAAGATATAGGTTAACTTTTCTCCCATATTTTTTGCTCCACAATCATTTTCTCTATCTAGAATAGAAAAATAGCAGAATCTACAAAAAAAATTTATACTACAAGAGTGATATATCAGATTGCTCAATTCCAAAAAAACAAGCAATGCTTTAATTTAAAATTTTTCAACTTATCTGGTTGTCTTGGCACTTTTGACTTTTTAATTCTTTCCCATTTCTTTGGAAGTCTGTAATTTTATTTTTTTTAATAGTCCTGGGTTTTTTGGATTGGAATTAGTGCTGCTGTCATATTATCAAGCTCACAGCTTTTCTTATTAACATGTGTATTCTGATTTGAGAAAATGTGTGGTTAAAAGTATGCAATTATAATGATGAAGTGCTTGTAAAAAAAGTAAAAGGTCATCTGGGCATGGTGGCGCATGCTTATAATCCCAGTACTCGGGAGGCTGAGACCGGAGGATCTGGGTTTGCGGCCAGCCTCAGCAACTTAGGGAAGCCTCTGCAACCGAGACCCTGTTTCCAAATAAAGAATAAAAAATAGGGCTTGGGCTTGGGTGTATCTTGGAGGTAGAATGCCCCTGGGTTCAATCCCCAGTACTGCAAAAAAAAAAAAAAAAAAACAAAAGTAAAAGGTCACTTGGCATGGTGGCACACACCTAGACAGGAGAATTGCAGAGTCAATCCTCCTCAGCAACTCAGCAAGACTGTCAGCAACCTAGTGAAACCCTGTTTCAAAACAAAAAGTAAAAATAAAAAGAAGTGGTATAGCTTGGAGGTAGAATGTCCTACAGGTCCAATCTCTAAAACCAAAAAAAAAAAAAAAAGTCAAAGGTGAAAGTGTTACCAGGTAGGAGATTTTAAAATTATTCCTCACAACCTCAGCCCTTGCTAATCTGCTTGGAAAGCATTCAGACAAAAAGCACAAACGGGGAATATAGGAGGTGTATTTAGACACCATGTGAAGGCACTGTTTCACAAAGGCCGTGAAGAGAAGGGGAAGTACCGTGCTCCAGAGAATCATCTGGAATGGGCCATTCCCAGGACTGGAAAGGCAGCAGCCTGGGGCAACATGGCTACACTCCAGAGACGGGTTTGGGGAGGTCCACTCCCTGAGCATGGGGAAGCAGCATGGAGTCTTCCTCGAGTTGGGTTTTATAGTCCCTCTGGACACCTTCTATATGAGTATTTTGGGGTGGCTCACTGCCCTTTGCCTGTGGCAACTTAGTGACCCTGTGTTGTTCCTCTGCCCCCTGCCCATAGGGGAGGGGGCCAAAGTGAGGTAAACTTTTGGTTCATCTGAGCTGACCTCATCTGCCAATGTTTAGCTGGCTACCTAACAAAAGAATTTTGGAAAAATGATCCAGAATATTTATGCTCTACAAGAGAAATGGGTTCTCAGAAAGTTTAGGATTTAAAGATGTGTGTGTGTTATAGTTAAGAATCTGTAAGACAAGAAATGACAAAAAAATGATAATTACTACCTAAAGGGCAGAAAAGTCACTATATTCTGTGCCTGTTCTTACAGCTGTGTATGTATCAAGAGAATCAATCAAAGAGGCTTCTGTGAGATGGATTTTAACTCAGTGTAAGTGAGCCTTGATCTTCAGAGGTCCTGTACTGTGTTCTGGAAGAACATCATAACAGTCTTCCTTATCCTAGTTTTATTTCTTTAATATAATATTTAATTCCTTCAATTGATAAGCTATGCTAAGTGGAGCCTGCCGCATTGTCATGGGGGAGTTCTCATATCTTTAGGTTTATACTAATAAAGACCTCACAGAGCTTGCCCTTCTGTTCTTCCTATTTTTGAGTGAGCCACCTCAGCTAAGCTCACAATCCTCTTAACTTCTAATTGTTCCGTATCCAAGACATCCTCTGGAACAATGACTCATTGTTCACTGTACTCTTTTTCCAATGTGTCTTACCTTGAGTCCTTAATTCACCTTAGAAGCATTTCATTTCCATTGAAATGGGACTGCAGAGCGTACAAGAAACAACTTTACACTCTTCATCTCTGATAAGTTACCTAAAAGGAGATGGAAAGGCCCCAGAATCACATGTAGCCTCTCTGCCTCATTATTTCCTTACACTTTCCTTTAGTTTCCTGTGCTCACTCTCCCTGGAGAGATGCTGGAAGTGATCTAGTTTTCAGTATTAACACTATGGCTGTGTGTTAAACTCAAGCTGTGGTTTTCCAAGAGGGGCCTGACTTTGAAATATCAAAGTTTAGACTACTGCATAGAGGAGGATAATAAAAATGAGCCACTTGGGACAAAAATTGGGCTAATTATTAGCCTTAGACAATGTGAGCAATTTATAAATATTGTGTACTTTTACTACCAGCTCACAAGATTTTGGTTCAAATGTACTTAAATCTCCACTCGGGTAGGACGTTTTCTTCCTGTTTATGTAAAACATTGGCTTTCATTTTGGCCAGTGCATTGAAGCCTTGTGGGATTTCTCTAAATCTTTCAACACATGCAAAGTGAAGAATTAAGGATGTACAAGCCAGGTCAAGAGATGTCTTTGTGGTTCTCTCTCAAATTCCTTCTCCACATATGGATAAAAAAAAAAAAAAGAGTACAGGGCTCTGTTGAATTCCTTTAGTTCATAACAAAATTAATGTTGGACACTTCACTCTAGAATCCAAAACATAATGAAACAAAACAGTGTCAAAGGCCCTTCAAATTCTGAAGAAGCCCTGAAAAACACAAATGAGTATGTGTAGTGGTCAGAAAGTTTGGCGCTTGGAATAATATAAGAACATAGCTATGACTAGGTTTAGGTTTGTCCAAACTATTAAAAGCCATTTCTTATCCTAAGTTATCGAAAGGAAAAAAAAGTGTTGGTGGAAGTTGGAAGACTCAGAGAAGAATGGACAAAAGTAACCATAAATGGACTGACACCAAACTCTGGTAATCATACAAAACTGGAAAGTTTTTAGAAACATTCATTTAATATATTCTGGACTTTAGATTTGAACCTGGATCCGTTGTGGAAGTGCTCCCATCCCCCACATGTTTTGCAATACTTGGTACAACTATTTTTCCCCACTCAAGTTTAAAAAGGAATATGACTATCCACCAAGGAACAATAGAGCTTAATTATCAAGAAAATGGTCTCATCTTATTCGTGTAATTAGGAAAAATGGTTCATCAGTTATAAAATAGCTCCTCCCTGGAAATACTTTCTATTCCTTCTGCAAAGGTGTTCAGGTGGAACTGGTGTTTACAGAGTTGATCGCCTTCAGAGCTCTCCATCGTTCCTGTTTGCTAGGTGCCTAAAAAATCGTCTGCGCCATCTAATGGAAACTATGCAAACTGCAGCTTGCTTTTGCGGACAAGAGCTTGACATTCTTCAGCACAGATCAATGCAGAATAGATGAAAGCTATAGCACTTAATAGATCAAATACCAGCCTCAAAATGTAATGGCTTGGGGGGATTGGCTCTCAGTTTTATAGTGTACACAATTCAAACATGCCCAGGGTATTATGATTTCACCATGCAAATGAATTAAAATACAATGTGTCCATTCATAGCAGCAGACAATGGAGTCAACTCACATGGTTTGTCAAACCAAGATCCAGAATAGCCCAGGTTTTATTTATTTTTTTAACTAAGAATTCATTGGCAAGTTAGTGCAGTATGTCTTTGACACGTCTATGCCATGGGTACGATGTCATTTAATTTTCAAGGTGTTTACCACTTTCTAATCTGTGAATTGCGTGTCAGAAGCTATACCTAGAATCGCAAACCCAAATGAAAATAGGGACAAGAAGGTAATTCAAATTAAATGAACTGGTGCAGTTAAGCAGGGGCTATTGGCAAAGGGAATCACCCTCCCTGTCTACAGCAAGTGTTACCCAGCAACAGCTGGCTGCTGCCCAGCGAGAATGTGCCACAGAAGTCAGAAATATGCACTCTTATGTATATTTCCTGTCTTGTAAACACTTGTTCAGATCTCTGAATATATCCACAGTCCCCATATAACCTAGGCTTAAGAGCCACCACTTGTCATTTCTTCTTTATTATAATCCACGCCAATGAAATGAGAATGTAATACAGTACAGTTACTGGAATCATTTGGGAGGCAAATCCTTTGAGGAGTAAATGCTGTCACACGTCAATTGATGTGCATAGGTTTGTGCTGCCTCTGCATGCGAATGCAGGGTAGCAGATCATGGTGCTATGGTTTCAGTGTGTCACCAATGGTCATGTGCTGGAAACTTAATCCGCAGGGGGATGGTGTTGAGAGTGGAACCTTTAGGAGTTGATTAGGTCATGAGGGTGCTGCCCTCACAATGGAATAATGCCATTGTTGCTGGAATGGCTTAGTTATTCAGGAGTGGCTTCCTGATAAAGGACTAGTTTGGCTTCCTTCCGTCTCTTGCACGTGTGGTTGCTCTCTTCTGTCTTTCAGTATTGGATGGCACAACAAGAAGGCCCTCGCCAGAAGTGGGCCCTGACCTTAGACTCCCCAGGCTCTAGAACTTTAAGAAATAAGTCTCTGTTCTATATAAATTACCCATACTCTGGCACAAAATGGACTAAGACACATGGATATTGTCCAACCTTTTCTATTATTTGTAGCCAAATACTTCTAAGTCTAAAATGTACTGAATCCATAGCCAAACCATTGCCTGTACAGCCCTGGGATAGAGGCATCTGTCCAGTTTTGTGAAAGCAATTTCTATTCTCCTGGACCCTGGTTTGGAGATAAGCACAGACAAATAAATGAAAAATGAATTTCACAGGGACAGTATTTGAAGGTGTTCTTAAGTGATTATCAAGACCGTTTCATATGTTTGGGCAAATAAAGAATGGGGAACAAGTAGTATTTAATTAGAATTTAAATCTGAATAAAATATAAAGAATGATGAAAGAAATAAGAGATGTTGGCTATGAATAAATTCAACAAAGATATATTTTAATATTTTGGATTTGTTTTTCTTTTCTTTGTGGTTCTGGGGATCAAACCCAGAGCTATTCTACCTCCAAGCTACAGCCCAGCCCTTTTTATTCATTTATTTATGCATATATTTATTTATTTTGTTTTGAGACAGATTGTTTTGAAATAGGTTCCTGAGAGTCTTGGTAAATTGCTGAGGCTGGTCTCCAAACTGTGATTCTCCTGTCTCAGCCTCTCAAGTACTGGGATTACATGTACCACCACACCTGGCTGGATTTGATTTTTTTTCCTCCTTTCCCTCTACTTTTCAGACTCTCCTGCTCACTATGTCATTAATTTGAATTATATTACTTCTGTAGAAACAGTTCTTTAAATAGGATGCTTCCGGCCGGGCGTGGTGGTGCATGCTTGTGATCCCAGTACTTGGGAGGCAGAGATCCCGGGTTCGCAGCCAGTCTCAGCTACTTAGTGAGGCCCTCCACAACTTCGTGAGACCTGGTTTCAAAATAAAGTATGAAAAATAGGGCCGGGGGTGTAGCTTGGAGGTAGAAGCCCCTGGGTTCAATCCCTGGTACCACAAAAAAAAATAAATAAATAGGAGGCTTCCCCCTCTCATAGGCTCACAGAGTCTACAGTAACTGCCTTCCCTGGCCTCGGGGCACGTAACTGTTCCACAGACTTTCTTAAAGTACCTTTGACAGCACATTAGTATCTTGCAGATCAAAATGCCTCACTGTAACAGCCAATATTGACCTGCCCTTCTATCAGCCAAATTTTCTTTCACAGAACTGAATCCTGAATTCAGGAAACATTCACTTGCCCAATGCACATTATACTTAGCACAGCACTGGATATACAGTGAGTCTTCAATAAATGTAGGTAATTATTATTATTATTCAAGAACTGTCAGAAGAACCACTCCTTTGTACTTAGAAGAAGCAGCTAGGGCTTCTTCTACCGTGGCACAGAAGCCGACAGAGTTCAGATGCTCTTCCTGTATGTCCTGTCTCACACGATGTATCTGGTGACTTGTTGGGGTGGGGTGAAGAGGTGTGTTTCATTAGGCAGTGAGGAAGGAGGGGAACATGGTATTGAGGTCATTCTAGCTAAAGAAATTAGTCCAGCAATTAACATTATCACTACTAAAATAGTTTATATTTCTTTTCTATTCAATTTGAAGTTTCTCAAAGGCAACAGCTATGTATTTTTTTTGCTTTGCAATATTCTTCTATATCTAATACCAAGTTATACATGTAAAAAGTTTTCAAAAAATGAAAGACAAATGAATAAAAGAACAAGACACCACTTATTTCAGGTTCATGGTAAATGTTGACTTTGGGACCTCAGATGGTTAACACGTTAATTGTATATACTATTTTATTGGTTGTAAATTTCTATTAATCCCCTATGTGAAGATTCACTGATGGCAATGCATTACAATTTTAATAAGGTATAGAAATCGATGGATTAATGCTTACCAAATGTAAGATTTTTTATGCTTGTGTCAACCATTCTATGGGACTTGGTATTGTCTACTTGGTATAGTATATTGGAGTAATTGCCAAGTAGCCTAAATAACAAATCATGTATCCTTTTCTTTAACATATGTAAAAAAAAAACTTGGGTAGAGTATAAACCATATAATTGGATGTGAGTATCTTCAAGGTAGAAGCTACCCTTTTAAAGTGGTCTATATACTACACATCCTCCTCCCTAGCCCTTTTATCCTGTCTGACTTCCCACGTTTGCTATCTTATGAATGAGGCCACACACACACTAGATGGTAAATGAGAATCTTGACCAAATAATGACTCTTCACTAGTAGTATTCCCTCCAGGAAATATTTTTACATTAATATCAACTTTACCTTGCTCTGGACTCTTGAATCTGCTGTTCTTTAACTCAGACATTGTTTTGGTTCTTCCTGGTGGTGATATTAAGTTCCCCAATATTTGAATGTAAAATATTAGCTTTCTCGGCACAAGCAAGTGACATGGGTTCTCCTGTTCTATTTTATGGCTCTAGTTTTGAAGATATACCTTAACCTCTTTCCTGTCACCATCATCCTGCTAAGAACCCAGTTCCCATTCCTGGTATAAGAAACAGTTACAAAAAAACAAAAACAAAACACAAACAAACAAACAAAAAACTCCAGCATCTCTGCTCCGGACTTGTTAATAGAATTAAAATAGATTTTATGGTGCTTGAAAACCTGTCATCTGTTGGGCAAGGTACTCTACGAGGTTCACTGTTTGGAGTTCATTAAGTTTGTGATTTACAAAATGTACTCATTTTAATATGTCTTAAATGCCAACATGTTATGAGAAGATGGTTCCCCTGAGTGCTAGATCTCATTTGAAGGCCTAAGTGGTGGAGGTTGCTGGGAAAGAGCAGGGAAAGTCCATTTCTTTCATTTGAATCATGGACACTAGGGATTGGCTGAGTATATTTGAGTGGAGTGAAGCAATTTCTATGGAATGAGCCTTGGCCTGGAAAGCACTGGTGCTGGACAGAGGGAATGCAGTATCTGTGGCTTCAGTTTTGTTGGAGCAAAATCTTTATTAGCCTGATTCCCTGTTTTAGGCCTTCATGGTTTTAGATTTGCAAAGAAATGGGTTACAATAAATGAGTACCTCAAAGCCACCCCCCTCCCAATTAGAGGTAGACTGCCTTCTTTGCACAGGGAAAACCATTAATACACATCTATTCTCATCAGGACTTTGTGTATTTCCTAGTTTAAAAAATGATGCATACCCATTATACAAAATTAGGAGCTTTCAGAAATACAAAGAATTCTCAAACCAGATAAAAATGATTATTAAATTTGGAGAATATTTTTTCAATCCTTTATGTATCTTTTAACCTATTTATGACCATACCTTCCTGCCTTCTATCACTTAGAAATGCAATATAAGTATTTTCCCAATCACTTAAATGCCTTTAATGTATATTTTGGATATTGTATATGTGCTAATGATGTTGCTTATATAGAATTAGAAAAAACAATCCTAAAGTTTATATGGAAACATTAAAGACCCCAAATAGCCAAAGCAATCCTGGGTAAAAAAAGCAATGCTTGAGGAATCACAATACCTGATTTCAAAATATGACACAGAGCTATAGTAACAAAAACAGCATGGTATGGGCATAAAAACAGACAGGCAGACCAAGGGGACAGAATAAAGGACCCAGAAATAGACTACAATTTTTTAACCACCCACTGTGTTACCCACTGTGGTTGTGACTATTTGCAATTGTTTTCTCTCCCGTATAGACAAAGTGTAACTCTGAAAACTAAAGGTAGATCCTCCCATCTTTTGAAGTCATTAACTTGGAGTGAAAATGATGGAGAAAGGATTGGGACAAAGAATTTTTGCCTGGTCACAATAAAGTTCAAAGCTGAACAATGAATTACTTAGCTATTAAACTAAACATCTATTTTCAAGGGTAATTTTCCAGAAACCACATAGAAAATTATCTTTCTTTTGTCAAGAGAAAGTTTGGGAATTTCAGGGGTTTATTATCTGAAGGTAACTATTTTTCATTTGCAGTTTCTATGCTAAATGCTGCGTAATGTTTTCATATGGAATTTCATTAAACAAGAACTCTGGTGCTCTTCATTTATACATATTCATGTTTTCATTTAAACTACTCTAAACAAATTATTCTTTTATATTTACAATATAAATCCCATTCAGTATTTGTAAAGAGACAATGAACATTTGCGTATTCTATGTTCAATATATTGTTCATATTGAATTCTCCATACACAGCAATAAGAAAACAATACAAATCCATCAATATTAAATACCAAATCTTAATCACAAATGAGTTGTAATTGGATTCAATTGCAAATGGGCTTTTTCCCTCACAGTACAATTAAAACTTACAGATTTTTTCATTAGAAAATAAAATCAGCTGCTTAGTTCTAAAAATGTACTGTGACAAGAGCAAGGGCATTTTATTTCTGCTAGTTTTGCTTCTTAGAAGATATCATGCTCTGGATTTCAGTACTGGGTGTTAGTAATCTACTCTACAGGAGTAAGTACTACTCTATAGGAATAAGTGAAATCGAATGCAAAAAACAAGAAGGATCAGCAACATAAACAACTTGCACTTCAGTTGCCCAGGAACCCAAGGCACATTCATTTCAAATACATCCTGGGCTCATACATGTGGAGATTAAATCAAGAGCAAATTTCTGCTGTAGTTCATGCTGTCCTCAGCCCAGCTCTTCCCATGCAGCCTTTTGTCTTTGTTGGGGACAGAAAAGTATTGATTGCCTTTACTTCCACTCTCACCAAAAGCAAAACAGCTCCCCAACACACACACACACACACACACACACACACACACACACACACACACACTTTCAATATCCGACCAGCATCTACTTCTCAGACACCATTCTGGTTGAAGTCAGTCTGAAAAGACACACAAGAGGGAGAGATAAGTTTGGCAAAGGTGAGACAGAAATCTCTTCATTTCTGGTAAGAAAAATGTCTCATTTCACTCTCTTGAGAGGTCTTGTCTAGACACTGAAGAATGTCCTAGATGGTCAACCAGTTAGAAGTATTTCTGGTAGGTATTTTTCCAGGTTTGGATGACCAAGATATTTGACTATGCCAAGGGACTCACAATGTGGCTACCATTTTTATTCAAAGTATCATAGGTACATGTATAGCTTTAGGCTCCTATTTACAAATTTATCTTTCGGCAGTTATGTCTTTCAATTCTTGTACTTTAAATTATTTCTTCTTATGTCCCCCTCAGTAGAAGCCAGATACTGAGAAGGAATTAACTCTTGAGCTCTATAAAAGGTTAAAGAACTATACATCACACTTATCAAAGAGCCCAAAGAAAAATTACATGTATATGCATGCATGTGCATCATGATATATGGATTTTCTGAAAATATGAACATCACAAATGTAGAACTCTGGTGCTGTGCTTCTCGGTCTTGTTTTGTTTTAACCATAAACCAGCATGCATTCCACTAGAAACAGTTGAGATGGAAAAGGTGAGCTTCTGATATTGAATATAAAATGAGAGGAAGTTCTGTTCTGAGAGGTGAGTATTAGAAAGGGCTCTGGGCCAATCTTTTGATCTGCTTTAAAAATACTAGCTTCAAATTTAAAAAAGCCTTTTCTAGTTTTAAAAATAGTATTATAATATTTAAGAATACTTAGTTCTTTAGTGGTATGTTTGAATCAAAGATCTCAAAAGCTTTAGAAGAAACTGGTGGATATCTTATTGAAGTCTGCAAAGAGAAAAGATTCTAAGATGTTAGGAAGAAAAAAATGTTTTATCTTTTGCCAAAGAAGATATTCTTCATTGTAAATGAGCACAGATTTGATTTCTAAATATAGTGTTCCTCTCCTCCCATCTCCCCGGCCCCCTCTTCCCCTTGTCTTTCTTAGGTCTACCTTCTAACTAAACCTGGTAATGAAAGAAAGGCCAAAGCTTGAAGTAGTCTGAAAAAATTAGCAGAGAATCATTCTCATTACTCAGCTACAAGCCTTGAAACTCCTTGCCTAGTTACCAGCAAAACTCCCATTCCAGCTGGAGAGAAATCTGTCCTGTCACATCAGTGAGAGCTCAGTGTCTTTTAGACCAGGTTTGAATGCATCCTAAGTAAGTGATTTGTAGTATCTGCAGATTTCAAAGTACAAAGTGAATGCTGACATCATGCATGGTGGTCGAGTCACGTGGCTGCCCATAGCTGGAGAAAATCCAGTTCTCAGCACTAAACTAAATAGACCTACAACTCTTCTACACATAGAATTGTTACGGGCTTACCATATCAAGGGAAAACATTCAGGGATGCTATATTTTCACATGGAAATGGGTTTATATTGATTTAAGTCCAGTTTGGGTTGGTTTTCCTTGGCTAGTGACTATTGGTATATAGTTTGTGACTGTTGGTTAGGGACCCAGAAGCAGTTTGTTGCTGTCAAACTCAAGGAAATATGTCTGGTCTAGGTGATACAGGTGATAACCTTAGCAAGATACAATCTACCATACTGATATAAATAGGAGGCATTTGGTTAAAGTTAATAATGCAAATAGTTAAGAGACAATTCTGGCTCTGGCTGACCCATTAGTAAAAATGACTCTTATGTTGCCTTAGTCATTGTTGAAGAGATAGAGTAGAACATTTGGGGGCTGATGTTAATGATAATTTGATTCAAATGTGTATAGAAATATGAAAATGCAAGAAGTCCCAATTTCAAAAATAGATACATCTAGTATCTTTGTTTTATCTCTTGGTCTATCCAAAATGATGAATCTCATAATGAAATCTTTGCAAGGGAGAAAAACAAAGTAATGGAAAATCCAAAAGGAACCAATAAAGGCAACTTTCCTGCATCCAAATCTAAATTGTATTGACCTTAGCCATTCCAATCTTAGAACAGGAAGATGCTACCTATTGAAAAGGGCCTGAGATAATGTGCAGGAGTAGCTGCTTGGTGAATTTATCTGTTGCAACTTTTCCTCTAGACTCATCTGCCACATGGTAACTGTTGCTGCACTGGCAATAAATCCCCAGGGACAGAGGATGAAAAACTCAGGGGGGTCTGGCAAAGTGTGGAAACAGAAATAGACCATCTGCCTCATGGAGAAATTGACAGGAGACTTAGAACAGATGCATGTACCTCTTCACCATGAGGCAGATGGATAAGGAGAGTAAATAGGACCCAGAGCTGATTCTGGGAGGTAAATAAGTTTAAGACATGGGAGAAGGCTGATTCTGAAGGACCAAGTGCAAATTCATGAGCCCCAGATTCAAAGCCTTTTTTGGTATGGATCCACTCTGATTCCCTACTCCTGTCTTTTACTATTCTCCCTAAACACATCTTTCCAGCCAGAATTACTGATTTAGTATCGTCCAGACATGACGTTTATACCCATGACATCCCTGCCACTTTTGGAAATGCATATTCTATCCACTCTTTTGAAAAATATACTTTTATTGGTGCATGGTAGTCTCACATCATAATGTAGTTCAGAGTGATAGGGACATACACGCACACGGCACTTGGTGATCTCCCCTACCCCCTGCCTCCAGCTCCCTCCCTACTCCCTCCCTTTCCCCATATGTGATATTGAGATTGGCATTCATAATTTCATATAATGTAATTAATTTACAATGTAATTGTAATTTCATATAATGTAAATAATGTCAATGGAAGTGTTTTATTCATTAATTAATTCTCCCTCCCCACCACTATCACCCTCCTCTAGACCCCCTCCATTGCTCCACTGGGGTTTCTCCTCCTTTATCTAAAGTCTCTCTTGTATCCTGAATACTCCCTATCTTCAACATATGAGAGAAACATATGACTCATTTTCTGTGACTGGCTAATTTCACAACGTGATCTCCAGTTCCATCTATTTTCCTGCAAATGATATAATTTTGTTCTTTATTGCTGAGTAGAATTCCATTGTGTGTATATCCCATAATTTTGTGATCCATTCATCTGTTGATGGACATCTAGGTTGGTTCTATGATTTGGCTATTGTGAATCCTGCTGCTATAAACATGGATATGTATGTATCACTAGAGCCTCTTTTCTCTTTGAAATCTTTTCCAACCCAACTCACATGGTCTTTCCTCCCTTAAGTTTAAGCATATATTGTTTATGCCTCTCATTTTACAATGATGTTGGATTGGGCTTGGGACAAAATTTCAGATTTTCCACCACTGAACTGTAAGGTTTTTCCCCACTAAACCCTGTTTCTCTGATTCATTGTGTGTAAATCTCTGCACTGCCATGCGGCAACTCCATACAGTTTCTAGAGTTCTTGAGCATGTTGCATTGTTTTCCATCTCAAAATTTAGGCACAAGACTCTAACACTGGAATATCAGAGAGGGAAAAAAGTGTTAGAATAGTAGGAGGAAGGAAGCATAGAGCGATCAAGGAGGGCTGCATTTCAGGCACAGCAAGTGTGACTTGGGGATAAAGACGATGTGTGGAAGAATTTTGGGGAACAAAATAAGTGGCAAACAGGGCAGAGACCCAAGAGGTTCTAGAAGGTGCTAAAGGGAGAATAGCTAGTGGAGATTTTGCCAGCTGATAATCAACTTCCTAGATCTTGGCTGACCAGGCCAAGGCAGGTGTTTGTTTACAGACAGAGCGGGAAGCAACAGAGGAGAAAGGGAGGGAGAACCATATAGCTTATGATGGATATGATTTATTTCTTGATATTCAGAGTGAAGTTTGGCAGGTTTTCTTTAGTTTTTGTTTTCCTGAGCTACTTTTTTCTATAGCCAAGGAGTATACCATATATGAATAGGTAAACACAATCACACTGAAAAAAGGTTAAGAGCCAGAACTAAAACTTGAGGCTTTTTGTATGGTTTATTCAGAGTCACTGGGCATGGTGGCGTATGCCTGTAATCCCAGTACTTGGGAGGCTGAGACAGGAGGATCACAGGTTCAAGTACAGCCTTGGCAACTTAGACTTTCAGACTTTCAGACTTTTAGACTTTCAGACTCTCACCTAGTGAGACCCTGTTTCAAAATAAAAAAATAAAATAAAATGGGCTCGGGGTGTAGCTTAGAGGTAGAATGTACCTGGTTCAATCCCCATTCACACACACACACACACACACACACACACACACACACACACAAATGGGATCCAATATCATTCAGTAGATGCTCAATCGGAAACAAGATTAGTATATGCCAAGTTGTTAGACCCTAATCTCTCCTTTTAAAAATGAGTGTCTCCTATAATTAATATATACATATATCTAATATCTAATTAATATATGTATATTTAATAATGTCTAATGAATATGTAGAAAAAGTCATTATTAAGTTCTGAAGTAATATTTGATGATTTTATATGCAACCTTATGCCACCAGGTTTCAGCAGCCTGTGGATAGGAGTAAGGTTGCGTTGGCATTTATGCTAACTGCGCTGGCAATCAGTACCTTAACATGCTTCTGTTGCTTCTGTGAAACCTCAGCTCCTGCCATATGTCCCCCAAGTCCTCTTGTCTCTGTGGTCCCATGGTGCTTCTCCTATGTTTCCATAAGGACATGCGCCACGGCTACTCTCTAGTCACATTTGGGCTATACCTCTCTGGCGCCTGATGTCAGGTTCTCTCGAGTTCTGTGTCTGTGGCTTGTATAAAAATGCAGGGAAATTGTACAGAAACTTGGAGAAATAGAAGCCTCAGGTATCCTCAGCTCGGCTGTCTACTCACAGTTTAGCCTCAACTCATGTATGTGAATCAAAGAGTTAGAAAAGTTGAATAGAGAATAAAATGTTCTTGGAACACCCAAGGTTGAGAGGTTTTTTTTTTCTGTGAAAACACCTCAGAGAGTATGTTCACCACCTTTGCAGCTCAATTTCAAACATTTCTAGGCAGCCAAGGGCCTCCATTAACAGAATGTACTTTTCACAAACCTGTATATAAACCCCAGGCAACAGAATTATGGATCCATCCTATTCTTTACCATTGACAGCCATCACTGTTTATTAAGATTATAAGATTAGATTAATGAAGACATTATGGTAGTAACATCTGAAAGCATGAACAAAATAACTGTAATAGGAATGTAAATGTAGTCCCTGATTAAGTGAACCATGAGAACAAGTACATTTCTATCACTTCTGTCAATGAAGGGAGAACGAGCTTGGTTATGTGCCACATTCTTGCATCATCTTGATTCCCCAGAACGGACTAAATCAATTGAAAGATAAACTCACTGTAGTCAGGCATATGCTGACATGTTGGCCCCTTCACAAAAGCTCATGGACAGATTTCCTCTAGACCCAAACAAACTATGTAAAGAGTCTGTTTTGATTCTTGTTAGCTTTGCACTCTCTCAGCAAGCTGCTAAGAAAATTCAAATATGGCTACTCTTTTGGAAAGAAATGGCATTCCAGGATCTTTCAGGGTTTTTTTTAAAATATAAGACAAAGTTATTTTTACAGAACAGTGCTACTCTACAAAGCATTCTTGGAATGGCATGCATCTCTAGTAGTTCAGTTCACTTGGGATTTGGGTCCAAAATGTGTGGTTTGAAAGGCTTACGCTAAGTGAAAGTTTTACGTATAATTCGACACTCTGTGTCAGGATGATTCTTCACTCCCTGTACCTCAGGGACCTGTGTGGCGTGAGAGTCACACTATTCCCAGAAACTATGATTCTCCCTACAATTTTCAATTGGCAATTGAAAATTAGAAATGCAGTCGATTCGTATTTATTGAATGAAAGAACAAAAAAAAAAAGTCTGTGTGTTGAAAACCAATGGACTCATTTAATAACATCAAGAGTCTTAGAGTCTTGTTGTTCACCTGAAAGTATGTTTACATATCCCATCTTTCTCTAGGGGCCCTACCTGATAAAACTATACATGACTTCTTTGTGAAACACTTAGGTTTTTTTATCTCCTTAAACCTTCCAATCCTGTGAGTTATGTATTAGCTTCCCCATTAGTAAAACTGGGGCCATAAGACTTAGATTAAATAATTTTTTAAAAGTAACACTGGCATATATCACATATATACTTGCAAAATAAATATTTCACTATTTTATATGAAAAATTTTAAATAGTTTAGAAAAATTACAAAAGTAGCACCATTTGTTAATTTATTCATTGGATATGAATATTTTATACTTTTGAATTAATTTATTAGAATCCCAGCAATTACTAATAAATGTCAATACATTTTGAAAAAAATACACACTTGGTAAGTGACAGAATGAAGACTCAAAATGAGTTTTTTAAATTTGGGTTCTTTTGTCCAAAATTTCATAACCTTTTCCAGATGCAGGCAGTGGAGTTAAGAAAAGTGGAAGTTACATACTGCTGGGCTTTCACAGAAAGGTTTAGCAGTCCCCTCTGCTCTGATTTAGGTAAAGCATTGTCTACAAATACTCTCCTCATAAGGGATCTTTAAGCACAAAATGTAGCAATTGGAAGACTTAGTACCAGACACAATGATATAAGAAATTAAGACCTTGATTTTGTCTGGACCCATTTTACATTACAAGTTGTGAAATAATCTGGAACCTTTTGAGAGTGTCCAGAAACATCATTCATTCACTACTACTCTCATTCTGTGGGAGTCTTTTACTTATTAAGGTTCTTTCAAAGTGATAATTCTTTATTTCAGAGAAAGAATAGGGGGGAAATACCTTGATTTCATTCTGCTACTTACTCAGAAAGATTTCGGCTTCGGGACACATTAACAAAGCTCTAATTGCTATCTTAGTTTCCCCACCATGATTCCAGCATAGAAAAATAATGCGATGGCACAGAGACTCTAGTAGTGAATATACCTAAGTCTGAGGACTGCAAACTCGGTATTGACTAGAACAAATATATTACTAGAAAAGAGTAATGCTTTCTCAAAGCAAACAATAACAAAAGGATAAAGATTAATTTCTCTAAAGCCAAGCTGTAGGCCAATTGTAGAACTGTGAGTCCTGAGTATTGGACTTCGACTTCTCCAGTAGCCGGTATTCCCTTGATGATCATCCCCAAAGATATAATGGTTTGATATGTTGAGTGCTTCTGGAATAAAAGGTTCTCTTTCTCCAAGAGACTTTTTAATCATACAGATGACTCTCATTATATTCATTAATAGAGGGAGGAAGTCGAAAGAACAGAATGGATAATCCAAGCCTGTCAATAATTTTGATGTAATATCTTTGGCATTGGAGTTGAAATTAACACTTAAAAATGTGAATCATGGAATTGATAATGCTTTAAGCAAAAATAATAAAACTTTATAAGGAAGATTGTTCATCAGCTTTGATAATTTTCCCATCATGGTACACTACCTGAAACTACTTGGAAATCAGCTATCCAGAAAGTTATCTGTTCCTTCTCATACTAGTTCAACAAGGGCTCTGAATGCCCATGATTTAATTTTTTCCTACATATGGAGAGAATTTTACAACCATAACAACCTTTAAATTCAGGAAATCAAATATTAGTCCATGATTAAAGCACCCTGATTTGATCCTCATCTATTTTCTTCTCCTGCATCCTTTTTTTTTTTTTTTTGAGGTATCGGGGATTAAACGCTGGGGTGTTCTACATCCGCGCTACACCCCTGGCCCTATTTTTTATACTTTATTTTGAAACCGGGTCTCATGAAGTTGCGGAGGGCCTCACTAAGTAGAGAGAGAGACACACACACACAGGGAGAGACAGAGAGAGAGAGAGAGAGAGATCTGAGGCTGGCCACGAACCCGGATCCTCCGGTCTCCGCCTCCCAAAGTACTGGGATTACAAGTGTGTGCCACCACGCCCGGTGATTCCCGCATCCTTTATAGACTTAATTCTCAGGCTGGATTTGAGGCTGAATTTTTTCATCCAGTGTTTTCCACATCAACTTACCTTTCTAGCAAACAAATCTGCCTAGCACTGTTCTTACCTTCTCCCAGCTAACCCCTTATCATTATGTAGATCTCAACTTTGATATACTTTTTCCAGAAAGTCTTTCTTGATGCCCCCCAGGCAGGGTTAGGGCCTCTGCCTGCCAAAGGGTTTACATAATGGCCTCTTTACTGGATCTATTGCCTTTTCAATTATCACGCCACTTGAGGCAAGCGTGCAAATCATATTTATTCTTATGACCCCAGGAACTAACATGATGCCCAATGATAGTTAATAAATATTTGTTAAAGGAAAGAGTAAAGAAATAATGAATGGATATACTATTTCTAAGTAGAATAACATAGGTGGCAAATGTTCCCCTGAAATACTCAAATAGATTCAGCCAAAGGGATGAGAACAAACAAACAAACAAACAAAAACATGGGGCTCTATGCTTGACTTCTTCAGTATTTGCTCTATATGATGTCAATTCAGGCGGCCTGGAATATGTAGCGTTTTCTAGTTTTAATTCTTCCTTTGAGATGAAGATTTTTCTTCTATTAATCTTTTCCTTAGTATTTATGGATTGATTATATTCCAGGAGTCTAGGAGCTATCTTTGCAGATTTCTAGAATTTCAAAGATATGGCTATGCTAGGCTGTGCACATTTTTCTTGTTTTATCTGGAATAATCTTTTATCCAAAAGCCAATTAGAGGAAATTAAAGACTCAAATAAAATCTTAATCTTATCCTAAGGGCTTCTTAAGCTAGGTTCCTTGGATTCTACCCTCCTCACACCCCCAAGCCCAGGAGAGACATCTCCGATTTTGTGTTTAAAGGTATATGTGCATGGAAATAGTAGGATAAGGGCAAATGCACTGGCATCTGGAACTGGATGTTTCTCTACTCCCATCAAGTTGTTAGGCATTTGGCTGCTTTGCTTCTTTCCTGAAACCCCCAAAGAGAGGTTATTTCTTTTAGTCTTGTACCTAATCTTCAGATGTAGAGTGAAGCAGACAGAGAGGGAATAAAAGGCTGAATAGGTTGAAGGAAAAGAGGAAAAGAAAAAGGATTCTTGCTAGCTAAGTCAGTTGCTTGGCTCTCCTTTATTATAGAGTCCAGGTAAAGTGTCAAGAGGGGAGGAGTGTGAATAATAAGGTAGCAAAAGTCAAGCCATGTGAGAAGGGGAGAGGTGGGTGAAAGAGTTGGGAAAGCTGGATTAACTGGTTGCTAGAAAGATTTTTCTGGAGGATTTCAGTGAGAGACTTGTAGACATGAGAGAGATGTTGGAGGAGAGGAAGTATTGAAGGGAATCTTAAATGGGTTTCTAAGGTTCTATACACATGTGCCTTTTTTTCTGGGGAGGGAGAATGTCCAGATCTTTCAACATTTTCAAAAGGGCCTAATAGTAGTCAGGTGCACATATCTATAATCCCAGTACTTGGGAGGCTGAGACAGGAGGATCGCAGGTTCGAGGCCAACCTCAGCAACTTAGTGAAACCCTGTTTCAAAATAAAAAATAAAAAGGGCGAAGGGTATAGCTCAGGGGTAGAACACCCTGGGTTCAATCCTAGTACCTAAAAAGGCTCAATAATCCAAAATTTTTAAGTATATTGATATGTAGTAAGTCATAATTAATGTTTTGATCTCAAAGAACTTTTGTTAGGAGCTATAGCCTATCCATAAAAACATTGCAACTCAAATGTTGAAATTTTGAGCATAGGTACCAAAAAACAAGAAAAAAGGAAAAGAGAATGCATTTGTAGAGACTAGTATATTTATGGAAACAAGAAGTATCTTGGGTAATATGTGATTTATATGACTGAGTTGTATCATCCACTCTTTGGATCTAGGGCGGTGAGACAAATAGAAAATGAGATAAGTGAATATTAGCCTTAGAGAGAATATTGTAAATAAGGGCACTTTCCATGTGTGTCCAAATGATGATGGTTTCAAATCCTCATCTGCTCTACTAATAACAGCTCTAAGCTCTAATTCTTTCTGATATTTTTCCCTCCCAAGTTTTTCAAAACTTCCAAGGCTTGAGACCTGTATTCATAGAATGGTCCTCTGTGTTTTCTGTATAGGCAAGTAGAAACTGTAGTCTTTAAGTGTGAGCTGCCACATTACTGATCTTTCTGAAAGTCATGTGGAGATGCCAGCCCCTTGAGTGGCTGAAACTTGTTAACTTTTGTTGTATCATCCAAGTGCTCGGTTTTGCTGCTGGTAGGAGCCAAGGCTGTCATTACTGACAGCTCTGTGGAGTGGTGCTTGCATCGTAGGTTAGCTCTTGCCATTGGTTCAGCCACACACACATCAATAAGTGTGGCACACACTCTATCAACAGAATGAAGGACAAACACATACAATCATCTCAATAGGTGCAGAGCAGGCATCCCTTCAAGATAAAATATCTGAACCTATTAAGAATAGAAGGAATGTATCTTAAGTAATAAAGGCCATATATAATAAGCCAACAGTTACCATTATATTGAATGGGGAACAAACTAAAAGCTTTCTAAGATTTGGAATAAGAAAAGGATTCTCACTTTCACCACTTTTATTCACATAGTGCTAGAAGTCCTGGCCAGACCAATCAGCCAAGAGAAAAACATAACGTTCATTCAAATGAGAAAGGTGGTAGTCAAATTGTCACTATTTGCAGAAGACATGATCTTATGTATCGAAAAAATTACAAATTTTACAAGAAATATTCCAACACGTTGCTCATTCAGCAATGTTTTTAAAAAGAAAGAGGGTATTTGTCTTTTTTATGGTACTGCAGATTAAACCCATGGGTGTTCTACCTCTGAGCTACACTCCAGCCCTGTTTTTATTTTTATTTTTTTATTTTGAAACTGGGTCTCACTAAGTTGCTGAAGACCTCTCTAAGTTACTAAGGCTGGCTTCAAACCTGAGATCCTCCTGTCTCAGCCTCCCAAGTAGTGGGATTACAGGCTTGTGCCACTGCCTCCAGCTATTCGTCTTTATTAAGAAGTGTTCCACCACAAAATTACCTGGACTGCAAAATGCTGTAGTTTTTAGTGACATTGCTCTTCAGATCATGCATGCACACATGCATACATACATACATCACATGCTTTTCTTCTAGAGTTGCAACTGAGACTCCAGGGTGGCAGAATTGTGATGGATTCTTTTTGAGCCCCATGGTGGACACAGAACAAATTTTCCTCTACTTTCCTTACCCCAGGGGGCTATTTTTAATTCATGAGTCGTTATGCCTTCCCTATAATGTCTGACCCCTTTGGGGAGCCCCATATTCTTTTCCTGCAATCTAACCTTCATCTAATAGTCATTCAAATGGACATGTGTTTCTACACATGCATATCTTCATGGCATCTTGAACAATAGACTTTCTCCCAGGGAGACCCAGGGAAAGTATTGAAAGTGGCTTTATCTTCAAGTCTCTGGTGTAAATCAATGGTTGTAGATCAATTCTCAGCGGGAGGAGCTAAAGATCCAAGCTACAATACAAATGGATGTTAGGGAGGGAAGTGGCTTGACTTCACTGGCCAACAGTGCTGGAGTCTGAGGCTGTTGACTGAAAAATCTTACAAAAAAGCTTTCAGATAAGATCTTTTTGGTTTTGTTCTTTTTTCTTTTGGCCTGGGGATTGAGCCCACAGGCATTCTACTTCTGAGATACACTCCCAGCCCTTTTTTAAATTTTGAAGCAGGGTCTCACTAAGTTGTTCAGGATGTCCTCCAACCTGTGATCCTCCTGTCTTAGTCACCCAATATTTGTTCATTTTTATTGATAAAAATATTATATGTAGCCAGGTATGGTGGTGTATGCCCATAATCCCAGTACTTGGGAGGCTGAGGAAGGAGAATAGCAGGTTCGAGGCCAGTCTCAGCAACTTAGTAGGACCCTGAGCAACTTAGTGAGACCCTGTTTCAAAATAAAAACATAAAATAAAATAGAGTTGGGGATGTAGCTTGGAGGTAGAATGCCCCTGGGTTTAATCCCCAGTACTGGAAAATATATATATGATGTGTTTTGTTTTATTGTTTCTCAGTCTTTTTGACTGTTTTTTATAATTGTTATCATTTATATTTGAGAAATGAACCTTTCTCATAATCTTAGTCTGAATTAATTAAAAGTATTTGAAAATAAAATATAATTTTAATTTTCTCATAATTTCTATGAAGGTGCAGACTTTTTTCTTTAGTTAAATCATGATTTCTATTTTCAGGAAGAAAAAAATCCAAAACCTTCATTTCCCTTAATATAGTGGACAAGGGGAAAAAATAAATGTATAAGTCATAATGGCCTAATATATAAAATTTTAATAAACTAATAGTAGATACCTAAATGTCATAAAAGATTATCTTAATAGCATGCAAGTCTTCTCATTATAATGAATGTCTGTGGTGAGCTGCCTGGAGGGGGTACATTTGCATATTTAAAATATGTGGTGGTGGTATCAGGGACTATCCTGGGATAACATTGATGGATGTTTAAGGGCACACTAAGTAAGGCTGAAATCTTTCAAAGCTTAGCAAAAGTGGCTTCCCCTCTTTGGATTTCATCTTTGCAAAGATTAAGGACTTGTGTAGGCTCTATACACACACCATTTGGTCAAACAGGGAACTGTGTCTCTGTAGGTTTTTCAGGTAGAATTTTCTGAGAACAATACATGGGAATCAGCTGCTACTGACCTGTGGTGTTTTCAGTCCTGTGGAGGGTTCTGAGAGGGATGGACCATTCTATAACTATTCAATCAGTATAAAGAAGGTCACGAGGGAGGAAGATGCTTGCTGGCTTGGTCATCCATTTCTGCTATCATCTGCTCCAGAATTAAAAGAGCCATATATATATATTTTTTTTCTTTTGTGATACTGGGGATGGAACCCAGGAGCATTCAATCTCTGAGCTACACCTCAGCCCCCTTTTTAAGTTTATTTTGAAACGGGGTCCAGGGTCTCACTAAGTTGCTGAGGACCTCACTAAGTTGTTGAGGCTGACCTCGAACCGGTGATCCTCCTGTCTCAGCCTCCCAAGTACTGGGATTACAAGTGTGTGCCACTGTGTCCAGCAAGAGCCATCATTTTATGGGTGAAAATTAACCCTGATGCCCACTGGGGCCTGGCATCTCCATTGCTGTCTCTGGGCATGAGACTTGGCCTGGCCTGGATTCTAGGAATAGCCAGGGCAGGAGGTAGAGGGTGAGAAAGTCCCTCAGGATCCAGGAAGCTGTGAAGGGCAAGTGCTTGCTTCTAATCTCTTCCTTTTCCCCCACACTTTGAGCACCCTCTTAAAACCCTCAGCTTTGTTGTTGTTGACTAATCAGATATTGGAAAGAGCATTAGGAGAAAAGTTACTGATACAAGGTGATAGCCTTCTAAGGGGCATTTGCATTATTTATTTATTTATAGACGTTTATTCGTGCATTGTAATTATACACCATAGTGAGGTTTAAAGTGATACATTCACTCTTACACATATCACTGGGTGTATTTCCCTCCGCATTCCACCCCCGCTACCCCCTCTTTCCTCCCCTTGCTCCCTGTATATACTTAACATAAAGCTGTTCATTACTAAGAGAAGTATTTTTAGTCAGCAGGAACTTTTAATGCCCTGTCCACCAAAATGTGCCCTATACTTGCCTTTAAAAGACAATAATCATATGCAGAGATCTATAGAAAAACAAACATCTTCTAAGCATATCACTGAGCTCTGTTTAGCAACATGGTAAATTTCTGTCCCGGAACTGCCATTTCCAGGCCGTGTGATGCTGAATGAGCCACTTAGTCACCCTGTGCCCCAACTCCCTGATCTTCAAGGGAGAATCATTTTTACCACACAGAGTTATTCTGAGGTCAAATGAAGTACTGGTTTACAAGATTTTGCACTGCCAAGCAAGGCTTGGTTGTGAGGAGAATGGGCATTTAGCAAATAGAAAGGTTGCTATAGGGATTTAGCCATGAAAATTAACATTCTGGGAACAGTGGGACTGCTATACTCAATATTGAGTTTATAACTTATAATTCACAAACTGCCACAAAGTGGATTAATTATAGAATTCAGTTTTGTGTTCTTATTTTAGGGACATGAGTTATGGATTTTTTCAGAGTCAAGACACTCTTCACTGGACTGTGTCATGAATGATGCTTAGAATGTCGCAGGATTAAGCCAGACATGACAGGGTATGCCTGTAATCCTAGTACTTGGGAGGGTGAGACAGGATGATTGCAGGTTCAAGGACAGCCTCGGCAACTTAGTGAGACTCTCAGCAACCTAGCAAGACTCTGTTTCAAAACAAAAAATAAAAGAGGACTGAAGGTATGGCTCAGAGGTAGCATGCCTCTGGGTTTAATCCCTGCCCCTCCAAATATAAATCAATACAGACAAGACAAGGAAGAGCATGATAAGGTGTTGACTGAGCTACCAGTGGTGAACACAAGGAGGTTCATGGGAGACACCGGGAAAAGAGGGTCCTCTGCTTCCCACAGCAACATCACTGGTAACAACCTCTTATACACCTATAATCGCTAATCCAGGTTCCTTTAGTTTCAGTTGGATCTTTGCCCAGACTTGAATCTGTACCTTACCTTCACTTTGTAGACTCCGGATGACTTTTGTTCATGTAAAACTTTGGGAGATGTGAATCATTCTTCATCAAGTTACCTCCAATATTTCTCAATCGAAGCTTTAATTTTGCCTCTCTCAGATATCATTTTTGCTATGAACTTCCATTCCAGTGTGCAATAATCATGGTTTTTGTTGCAAGAAACATAAATTAATTCCGGCCAAGGGATTTATTGGAAAGATATCAGTGGGAAGTCCATAGAGCCAGGATTGGCAAGAGCCAAAGGAGGAGGTACAGCTAAACCCTTGCCACAAAGCTGGTCTGTGTAAGGATGCCAATGATAGTTCCATCGCCCTTGGAAAACTGATTACCTTACAACCATTGCGGGTAAGCTCTAATGAATCCCACCCGTTTTTGTTACTCCCTAAAGATGGGAAGTCCTGACAGAGCATCCATCTGGGTGCATAGTAGTCATGTGCCATGTCCCAGCAGGCAGAGGAAGGGCTGTCTCACTTACCTCCCCCATCATGAGATTATCTCCACACAGGAAGGACATTCAGATATTCAATAAACAGAAGCAACAAAGGAGGAGTAGTCTTCTCTTTAGATGATTGGCTATGGTCAGGTGGTCTTTGCCTCTGCTTTTCAGAATTTGCTCTTTTCTTCCAACCTACCATCCTTTCCAGCATTGTTTACTTCTCCTTTTATTTCTTCTGGGTCTGAACTCCTCTATAAAAGAGAATAAATATCTCTCACACAGTCTTGATTATTTATATTCTCTCTGTCCTCATGCACTGAAAGCCCGGGCTCCTTTCTCACTGTAGGAAAGGCAGAGAGTCTCCTCTGTGCTTCAAAGCTCACTCTTTAGTAGAGATGCACAAGCCAGGTGTGGTGGCGCATGCCTGTAATCCCAGTACTTGGGAGGCTGAGGCAGCAGGATCAAAGGTTCAAGGACAGCCTCAGCAACTTAGTAAGACTATGAGTAACCAAGCAAGACCCTGTTTCAAAATTAAAAAAAAAAACTTAAAAAGGGCTGAGAGTGTAGCTCAGAGGTTGAATGCCCTTGGGTTCAATCCCCAGTATCCCCCCATAGACACACACACACACACACACACACACACACACACACTAGAAATGCACAATTATTTTCTTTGCTCTTGATGTTTCTCATTTATCTTTGTTGTTGTTGAACTGGGCATTGAACCGAGAGGCACTCTACCACTGAGCTGTACCCCTAGCCCTTTTGGTTTTGAAACATGATCTTGCTAAATTGCTGAGTCTGGCCTCTAACTTGTGAATCTCCTGTCTCAGTCTCCTAAGTACTGGGATTACAGGTGTGTGCCACCAAGCCCAGCTTCTATTGTCTAATTCTTGCCCATTACCTCTTTGCAATGTTACCAACACATTTGGGGAAAGGCTTCACATTGTATGTTTTAGCATGTGGAGAAGCAATTTCATCATATAGATGGAAGGGGAATGTTAGTGCACTGTTAAATCTCTTCACATAACCATATTCCTCACCCTTTAATTTTTGGAAATGCCAAGGTTTATGAGGAATAGATGGGACAAAGCACTTATATCATTGTAGTAGTTCATAGGTTTTTAACGATTTAAAGTTGTCAGGAATGGTTCCATTCTACAATAGGTAGGCATTGTATAAGAGTGCACAAGGTGAGTGTCAGTCATAATGCTAAAGTCTCCAGGAAAATTTGGAGTGAGAAGGGTTAGAAGCATGAGAAGGATATTGGAAACAGGCTGTGTAGGTAAGCAGGTCTTAGGTGCATGTCTAGAGAGAGACAGTCTTCCCTCAATTCCAGTGCTGAAGTACGAGGTACAGAGGGGACAGCAAGGTTCCTAGCAGCACTGTCATGGGAGAAGGGACCAATGGAAGCTTCCTTTCTTCCTCTATCTGAGGTCTGCTCCCTCCACTTCACCACCTGAGCATCTTATCAAGATGCCATAGCTGTTTTTTCCTGTAACAGGGAATAGGAGCTGCTCTCTGAACATCTTGACAGTTCCTTATATCCTTCCTGGAACAACCTTTCTGGTTTGGGGTTGGAGAGTGGTGCTTGTATTGTGTATGACCAGGTGGTGCTTATTGGAAATAGCTGTTGTGAAATTTGGACAAGAGGCAAGGACTGACACAGAGCTCTGGGGACTGATCAGCATCTTGCTCACGAGAAGAAAAGAAAGGAAAAAAATCACTTTCATTCTGTCCACCTTACTCTTTTGGGGACTGTTTCCTGATTCAGTTCTACATCTGGACCTCTGCTTTATGATCCACATGGCCACTCCATTTTGATGAATTCAGAGGCTACTTAAGACTCTATTTCATTCATCCCAATGGATGACATGCCGTGTCATTTATGTTTGGCCCAATCCTGAAGCTAAAAGTTGTTCAAAATTATGTTAATTCTCCATTGACATTTTGAACTGCCAGAGCCTAATACTAATTACTAGAGAACATTAAGTTAAAAAATGAAATATAACATCATCATATAACTCCCCTTGATGATCCTGTCAGGGAAATGGAATCACCATAGCTAATTGATTTATCATATACTAGACATACAAAGTTGGTTTTATCTGAAAAAAGAGAAAGAAATTAGATTTTGCTTACAATTAAACTAAATAACAAATATCAGGTATGAGTGGCAAGATCATACTTGTAAAAGGTGACAGGAGAAAGTCAGGAGCACCTAATCTTTATTGAGCTATAAAACGTTTAGTCTATTTATAACTCAGTTGTCTTATCTGTAAAATTAGACATATGGCGGTGCATAGTAACAGAGGCTCCCTCCAGCATGACTGTTCTGTTTCTATATTATAATGATGTGGCTTAAATAATCTTGATATAAAATGTTGTAATTCTGAATTTTCTGGGGAAGGGAATATTAGTGAGCTGTGCCCCATCTGAAAATCAGTATTCACAAAAGCAGAAGTATCTTAAAGCGAGCTCCAAGACTTCCCTACCACTCCATCCCTGGAATAATAGCAGCTTTCTTTTCTTTGCATGCAGTCTGAGAACCACCAATTCTATAGTAAGGATAATTAGAAGGAGATATGTTTGCAAGAGTGCTGGGAAGCATCCAGGATATGTTTATTCCAAGGAAAAACAGACACTCATGCAAATTAACAAGACTGTTGACTTTGAAAATAGCATATTATTAATTCACAGAATATGTACTTAGCTTATAATAACTTAATAGTTTCAGAAAAGAGAAGGATGGTACTTGCTAAAATATGTCATTATTTCTGGAGGTATGTTTTCAGAACTGTTCACAAGAAAGACGAGTTGAGACGGGTTTACCTGTTTGTTTCTGCCCAGAGGGCTGTTTGGATAAGTTCGGAATTCAACAGGTTCTTACATGTCACCTGAAAAACATTTGTTGTTTGGATAGGTTTGAAATAACTCTGAAAAGGCCACAGTTTGAACACCGTTTTATTTTTTCTTTCCAGTTAAAATCAATTGCAGAAGTTCTCTTTTGCTTCTTTCTCCCATCTTTTGGAATTTAGACTGTACTTCAAATGGTTCTTGGCTCTATGAAAAAAACAAAACATTAAATTTTTGGCTTATTCTCAAACATATGAGCCCCAGGTTGGAAATAATCCCCTTGTTTCAGAAAAGTAGATACTATTGTTTCTAAATGATCTCTTTTCACTAAAAGCACAGAATGTAAAGAATGACTGTCTTTCTCTTTCCACTGGTAAGTTATATGGAAATAGAGCCCTGAATTCAGCATTTTTCAAATATGGATTTCAAAGAATGACACATAACATTTTAAGGGCAGCAAAAAATTTAACCTTTTGAACAAATAAAACAACATGAGCAATAAGCATGTAATTTCAGAATGAAACACATTGCTTTCTGGCAGCCCTGCTCACAATCGACTACTGTAGATTGTGCAATCTTCCAGTAATATGATTTCTATATATGCTGGCTCTATTACAGTTAAAGGCTATAATCCGGGAACTTTAGACACTTTCTGGTAATATTTCCCTATTATCCATCTTAAAATATACATATCAATATTTTACAAGTAATCAAGTAGCATATCACAATTAATTAACATATCTGGAATGGGGTGGGGATGTAGCTCAGTGGTGGGGCACTTGCCCAGCATGAGTGAGGTCCTGGGCTCCATCCCCAGCATTGCAGAAAAAGAGAAAAGACATTTGGAATGGGCCAAGCAGAAACAATTTCTTAGAAAAGGCAAGTTGAGAAAAGCAATTTCTTAAGTTATTAACCCAAAAGAAGTGCCTAGAATGTGTCAGAGGAGGGAGATTGTGGAATGCACAGACTGACATACTTTTGGAGATTGGAAGCATACTCCTCAGAGAATGTATAGGGAAAAATCCTCATCTGGTGAACTCCTTTTCACAATTTGAGTACAAAGAAGCAAGGATAAAATGTTTTAATGCTTTACAGTATATGGAAACATTTTTGTATGTGCGTAGTACTGGGGATTGAACCCAGGAGCATTCTATACCGAGCCTTTTTTTTTTTAATTTTGAAACAGGGTCTTACTAGGTTGCTGAGAGTCTCACTAAATTTCTGAGGCTGGCCTTGAACCTGAGATTCTCCTGTCTCAGTCTCCCAAGTACTGAGATTACAAGTGTGTGCCACCATGCTGGACTGGAAACAAAAACAAAAACAAACAAGCAAACAACAACAAAAATCTGATTGGATCTATGGCAGAAACAAATCTAAGATGTCACAATGTTCATTATAGGTTACAAGTTAAGAATAATAACTTACAGGAATTACATTTTGACTGTTTACATTATTTGATATGTATTATAGTAGTTACTATACTAGCATATGCCAGTCAGGTAGGTATTCTTGGTACCTTATTTTACAATGAAAAGCCCCAACACAGAGGCAGAGTCTCTTGCTCCTCGTCACATGGTGGGAAGGAGCACCCTGGGATTTGTGCCCACGCTGTCTGACTTTGGGGTTCAGAACTTAACAGAGCCTGTCCTGAGTCACAGGACCTGAAGGGCACATTAAAACTCATTTAATTCTGCTCTGATTTTATGGATAAAGAAACTGAGGCTCAGAGCGCTGAAAAGAAAAAATGTCCACATGTCTGTGTCTTCTAATGAGCGAGAGGCTGAGCCAGGAACAAAACTCTGATTTCACGGTCCCACTTGAGAACGCTCGACTCCATGTTTTTCTTGGAAATGTAAAGTACTTAATAATGCCTTTAAACATTTATAATTAGATCATTCTGTCTCTTCTACTGTCTAAACAGTTAGTCAGTTGAAGAAAAACGAACTAGAATTGTCATTGGCCACTTAGTGGGAGATGAGGTATGCGCCATTAGCCTGGGGCCTGGGGAGCAACTGGAGGCTTCGGACAGGAGAGAGCTTGCGGCTCGTTTCAAGGGAAGCCCTTCTTTGCTCAAAATTCGTTTTCCCTCCAGACTACATTTCCTAGGAGAAGTATGCCTTCAAGTTATTGTTTTGAAATTAAGAGCACGACTTTGGCCCTTTCTCCCTCCCCCTCTCTGTGTTTGTGCAAAATAGAAAAGGGCTGGATTACGGATCCCCTGGACTCACTTCTCCCTCTCCTCCTCATGGTTTTATCAACTTGTTTTCTTGCTTGACAACATCTCTATCAGTAAGTAGCAAAAGTAGGAAGAGGAGAAAATCTTTTCTTGTGCTGTGTGTGTGGAGGGGGGGGACTATGAGGTAAAAAGAGAAGGAAGAAATTATCCCAGCTCTCAAAGCTCACATGCTGGTGAGGGAGAAAGTGAATATACAGATGATTATGACAGAGTAGCACAATGGTGGAGGAAGACCGAGGCTTACGGGAGTGCTCAGGACCTTTGCCGTATCCAGACACTGAGAGATGTCTGTGAAGCCTTCTTGACTTTTTGGAGGAAGCAATGGCTGAGAGCCTTAAAGCATGAGTGGCAAGTGGCCAGGTCTAGTGGGTGTTGTGACGAACCATCAGGATTCTTTCTCCTAGATGCAGGGGACTCTTGGTGGCTGATGGCTCTTAGTATTCTTCAACCAAGAGCTTCCTGGGCTAAGGTCATTCTCCCTCGGAGGAGACTACTATGGGCTGAATGTCTGTGCCCTCTTTCATATGGTTCATATGTCGAAATGCTCACCCCCCCTCAGTGTGTTAGTAGTAGGAGGTGGAGCCTGTGCATGGCAGTGAGGGAGGAAAAGAGGAGTCCTGAGGAATGGGACTAATGTCCTTATCAAAGAGACCACAGAGAACTCTCTAGCATTCTTTCTGTCATATGAGGATAGAGTAAGAAGTCCATGGTGTGCAACCCAGAAAAGGGATTCCACCAGATCCTGTCCCTGCTGATGCTCTGCTCTTGGACTCCCTGTCTCGAGAACCATGAGGAATGATTGTGGCTTAAGCTACCCAGTCTATGGTAATTTGTTATAGCAGCCCAAATGGACCAAGACTGAGAACTTAGCATCTGATGACTTGTTAACGGGGAAGGGAGGGGTAACTTAAGCACAGTTCTCTTGCCTCAAGGTGGGGAAGTGCTGAAGGTCCATTCTAGCTCAATTTAGGATCAACCTGAGGTTTTTGTGGTGAGTTGCACTTCTCTCTGTCCAATTCCACTTTCTTAACTTCCCTACTGGTGGTTATCTGAGGCAACTTCCCAACAAACTTTGTTGGTGCTCAGAGCATGATATCCCTAAAATATTCAGCTTTTGCATGCTAAATATTTTAAGGAACTTGGACAGACAGCATCATGTAGGAGCTGGGAAGTCACTGAACATTTTAATGCAGAGAATTAACCCTGCTAGTGTTTCAGTTCGGAAGCAAGTGTGCTGTTGGCTCTGTGAAGGGTGCATTTCCCAGGCAAAATGTTAGAGGTAAGCAGACACATGAAGATAATTCTGTAGGAGTCCAGAAAAAAAAAAAAACAGGATGAAAGTCACAGCTGGCTGGTGAGAGGTCACAGGCAGGAAGAAGAGGCCAGACAGCTCCTAGCTTTCTAGGTGTGGCTGGTGGTACCGTTTAGTGAGTTAGAGAACACTGGAACAGTTCAGGTTGGGGTGGAAGTGGTGAGTTCATCGTTGGGCTTGTGGTTTTGAGGTTCATTTGGACACATGCTGGCTGTCGCATCTTGTGGTCAGTTAGATACTAAGCCTGTAGTTGTAAAGAGAAGTCTCTGCTGGAGATACAGACATGGGAGTTCTTCTGCCCACGCCACCTCTGGGTGATCACTGAGGTCTGGGTGGGTAGAGTATTCCTGGAGGAGCCAAGATTTGTAAAACTCGCATCCAAGGGATGTATCTCAGTGAGACTGAATTTAATGTGTAGGTGGATAAAGGAAGAAGAGTGTTCTGCAGAGCAGCCCCACTCCACAGGTGGAAGAAGAAGAGTCCAGAAAAGTATAGACTCAGAGAAGGCAGGGCTTTTGATTCCATGACATGGACTCTGAGCTATTTTTCTATCCATGATTAGTCCAACAATCATTGTACATTACATAAAAAATTCTATGATGGGTTCATCCCCTTAGTTGTTTGGCTGATCACTCATTCATTACAGATGACATCATATCACACCTTTGCACCTCCATGCCTGTTGATGTACTAAGCAGAATCATTTCCATATTTGATAGCAAGGTACTAGGTATTGTATGCAAATAACCCTGTAAAAATATTCTTCTACAAAAGTGGAAGAATATTTTAAAGGGGCTCAGAGATACCACTTCTATATTAATGCTAGGTCCAATTCAAGCTGTTTGTGGAATGCTGCCAGTCCTCATTTCACTTCTTTTTATTTAGATGGATAGAATGTAATTAAAACGGTCTCCACCATGGTAAATTCATAAGTAAGTTGTCTCAATAGCAAGTTTTTCACACTGGACAATTTTATACTGTACAAAGTCTCTTCTCAGTTATTGTCATAGTAGTGCTTGCTTCTCTCTCTCTCTCTCTCTTCTTTTTGGTACTGGGGATTGAACCTAGGAACATGATACCTCTGAGCTACACCCCCAGCCCTATTTTATTTTTTATTTTGAAACAGGGTCTTGCTAAGTTGCTGAGAGTCTTGCTAAGTTTCTAAGGCTGATCTTGAACCTTCTATCCTCCTGTTTCAGCCTCCCAAGTATTGGGATTACAGGCATGCGCTACCCATGCCTGGCTCTAGTAATGGTTTTAGATGACAATTTAAGTAGCTAATAGAACACACATGCCAATTCTGTTAGACATTTGGCATATCTGAGGAGAAATGAATACTTAAAATATAAAATTTGGCATGACCGTGGTCACTGGCAGATAATATTCTTAAAGTTTTTAGGTGTCTGAACTTCTGGAATCTGCCTCACTAGCTTGATCTTACCACCTGCTTTCTACATCAAATTTGATGTTTCTAGTGTAAAAGCCAAGGTTTATTTCTGGTAGGAAGAATGTGACTTAAATATTTTACAAAAATACTATGTCTTAGCTCCTATACCATCAATTATGCTGTCATCAAACACAATCACTTTACTAGAGGAAGAATTCACAGGCAAAAAAATGGAGACGGCCTTCCTAGTATAGAAAAACCAAAATACAGTTAAGTCAAAGCTTCATAAACTCATTATTGCATAGTTAAATTCCATCCTATCATTGGCCCTAACTCTTTAAATAAAGCTTCTTCTGTAACTTTGTAGGGATGAGAATACTGTCAGGTTTCAATTACTATTTTCGAAGTTCCTATTTCCAACTTGCACATGCTTAGATGTGTGTGGCCATTGGCTGAAAGCTTCTCCGCATGAGTTTACAGGAATAAACATGATATCATAACTGAGAACCAGACATTTAATTTCTCTATACTTCAGGTTCCTTGATTACAAAAGCTATAACCTAATATTTGATGTTTGTGATATATATGTAAAAATGTGTTGGAAAGTACATATAGCAGTCCACAAATGTAAGTAGTCCTATTCTGTGTTCAATTAAATTGTCCCTGTTGTCCTCATGATGTCCATGACATGATGCCCCTTGGACGGATTTTAGTAGAGCTGTGGGGAGAGGGGAGAGTGAGGAAGGAAGATGTTTCTGTTTGTGTCTCAGTAAAGCCTTGAATGCATTATTACTACAGTTTTTGATAGACCCTGATCTTGAATTTGGGGTCCATTCCCCGACCTCCCTGTATTACCTCGCTGTGATAATTTAGTGAGTCTTTTGATCCTGCTGTTTCATGTAGAAAAAACTCTTTGGGACCCCAGTACAAACAAAGACAAGAAAACGGGAGGCTCTCTATCTTATATTTTTTATAAAACAAATGTCATTTGAATTCAAAGTAATGCTGTAGATATAATAAGAGTCTTCAGATGAAAGCGTTCACTCAGAAAGTGTCCTATTTCTGTTGAAAGCACCTCAGGCAGTCTTACCTGTCAAAGTGATAAACTTATTTATTGCCTTCTAAGGGCACAAATTTGAGTAAACTTGAATTGTTCTTTCAAGTACTCATATTACAGTTGTAGTTTTGTCAGTAATATTAAATTGACCTACAGGTACCCCCCACCCCCTGCAACCACAGGGGAGTCCTTATGTGAGCTTTAAAAAGCTGCATTTTTATTTTTAAAAAATTAACATACTCATACTCTATTCAAAGGCATTAGCACCTTTTATTGCCAGAGTGTTATAGTCATTATTTTAGATTCATAATAGCTCTAAGGATTGACCCTACTATTCTTGTCAATACCATCAAAATTTATATTCAGCCGGGCGTGGTGGCGCATGCTTGTAATCCCAGTACTTTGGGAGGCGGAGACCGGAGGATCCGGGTTCGCAGCCAGCCTCAGCTCTCTCTCTCTCTCTCTCTCTACTTAGTGAGGCCCTCCGCAACTTCGTGAGACCCGGTTTCAAAATAAAGTATAAAAAATAGGGCTGGGGGTGTAGCACAGAGGTAGAATGTCCCTGGGTTCAATCCCTGGTACCGCAAAAAAAAAAAAAAAATTATATTCAAAGGTCCTCAAGCATGTTTTTTTTAAGGACAAGTGCAGAGTATCCTAACAGTACTGTCTTTAGTCCACTGTGCCATGGTGGATTTTCCCTTTTTGCTTGCAAAAACAAATGTCCCTTTGCTTCCACAGCATTTCAGGGACCTCACCTCTCTAGGCAGGCTCATGACCCAGTTCCAAATAAATACCCTGTGATCATTGGTTGGGAGAAGGCTGAATATTAAATCGTTGGCAGTCCATTTACTCTGAAGTCACTTGAAAATTTACCCTTTTCATATGTCAGGTGAGAAATTGTGTATAATTAATATATTTAAGAACCATTTGGAGAGGACTTCAGGAGTAGTAAGAAAAGTCAATTTATGAAATAAAAATCGTCACCAACGTAAATAGCAATTATACTTAGAATTTGTCCTTGAAAGGATAGAGGGAAGAGGAGGGTGTGTGACAGCCAGTTTTCTAATATGTCCCATGAAAAGACTTTAATTTTTGTTGGGCTTGTTAGGGAGTGTAGCAAAAAAAAAAAAGAAAAAATGAATGGCCAGTGGCCGGGTCTAGTGGGTGTTAGGGCCACAGATAGGATGGAATTTAACTATGCAGTAATGAGTTTGTGAAGCTTTGACTTAACTGTATTTTGGATTTTCTATACTAGGAAGGCTGTCTCCATTTTTTTGCCTTGTGAATTCTTCCTCTAGTAAAGTGATTGTGTTTGATGACAGCATAATTGATGGTATAAAAAAGAAAAAGAAGAAAGAGAACAACCTGTAGCCAGCATTTATTGGGTGCTTATAATATTCTGGCATTTTACAGTGCTCTATGTAAGGTAAGTGCATGAGTTATTTTTCACAATTCTTTAATATTTGGATTATTTGTAAGATAAGGTTAAAAAAACTCAGGTTATGCAACAGAAGAGGTGGTCTTTGCAATTGAACACACTTCGATGTAATCCCTACTTCTATGTCCCCAGTCTAGAGGCAACACTGTTTCTAGAATCAGGTGGAAAAGAAAGGAAGAGGACTAAATTCTCTTCAGGGAGGGGCAATAAAATACAAATATTCTAAGTCTGTCTAATGCAAGACTGTTTAATGGCTAGCTCATGAACAAAATTTAGTTTTAGTAGAAAGAGAATTAGATCTAAATCATTTTTAGCCGGGCCCGGTAGCACATGCTTATAGTCCCAGTACTTGGGAGATTGAGAAGGGAGGATCGCAGTGTGGAGGCCAGCCTCAGCAACTCAGCAAGACTATGTTTCGATATAAAAAAATAAAATAGAGCTGGGAGCGTAGCTCAGAGGTAGAATGCCCATGGGTTCAGTCCTTAGTATAAATGAATGAATGAATGAATGAATGAATGAACTAAATCATTTTCAAAACTTGGCCCACAGCTAATAATTGAGAGGGTTTGATTTATGCACTTGGCTGGGTAAATGGACGGGTACATCTCTAGCTGGTACATCTCTGTCCCCCACGTACATGTGAAGTATATGCTCTACATTGTACTGCGACCACATGGCTCCTTGGGCACACAGGAAGGAGAGGAGTAAGAGCAGGAGTTTGGTTTCTGGGCCTGGAAGGCATCCTTGACAACTGTCGACAGTATGGAAGGTGGGGTTCCTCAGCTCCAACTTGGGTTCCTCGTTCCCTATTCCGCCCCGTGGAGCAGTCTTTGAGAGGTAGGTTTGCTTCTTTCTGTTTCCATGTGTGGTCCTCTTGGAACCTAAACTCAGCCTGCGCTGCGGTGACTGCTGTGGGTTCTCAGTTCCCTTTACTAGGCATACCTGGCTCCACCTCTGCTCTGTGCTCCCGGCTTTACCTGTGTCT
>PVJS01008339.1:0-53422 GCA_004027185.1 Glis glis | reverse complement strand
CTTTATTTTTGAAACCGGGTCTCACGAAGTTGTGGAGGGCCTCACTAGGTAGAGAGAGAGAGAGAGACAGAGGGGGGAGGAGAGAGAGAGAGAGAGAGAGAGATCAATCGATCGCGCGCGCGCACGCATGTGCGCTGAGGTTGGCCGCGAACCCGGATCCTCCGGTCTCCGCCTCCCAAATTACTGGGATTACAAGCGTGCACCACCGCGCCCGGCTACGTCTAGACTTTTTTATTTTTTTATTTTGAAACAGGGTCTTACCAGGCATGGTGGTGCACGCTTGTAATCCCAGTACTTGGGAGGCTGAGAGAGAAAGATCGCAGGTTCAAAACCAGCCTCAGCAACTTAGTGAGACTGTCGGCAACCTAGTGAGACCCTGTTTCAAAAGAAAATAGGGCTGGGGATGTAGCTCAGAGGTAGAATGCTCCTGGGTTCAATTTCCAGCACCAAAAAAAAAAAAAAAAAGAAAAGAGAAAGGAAACAGGCCCTCACTAAGATGCTGAGGTTGGCCACAAACCTGCAATCCTCCAATCTCAACCTCGCAAGTACTGCGATTACAGGCATGTACCACCACTCAGCTTAATTAATGAGAATTTTAAGAAGATAAAAGAGCCGGGCATGGTGGCGCACACTTGTAATCCCAGTACTTGGGAGGCTGAGACAGGAGGATCTGGGTTCGTGGTCAGCCTCAGCGACTTATTGAGGCCCTCCGCAACTTAGTGAGACCCTATTTCAAAATAAAGAATAAAAAAAATAGGGCTGGGGGTGTAGCTTGGAGGTAGCCCCTGGGTTCAATCCCCAGTACTGCAAAAAAAAAAAGAAGAAGATAAAAGGAGAACACTGGTGCCAGGTAAGAAAAGAGAGGTAGGGGGTGAGTAGGCAGGCAACCAGAGAGACAAGGAGGTAGAGAGGAAAAGAAAAGAGGAAGAAGAAGAAATCCAAGACAGCAATAAACAAAGAAGAGACATGTGGAGTTCCAGCAGCGCAACCATAGCATGTAGTCTCACTCCTTAAGATGGTAATGGGGTCAGGAAAGCATTCAAAGAAAAGACAGACATACGGTTTCTCAGCTCTGTGGTGAGGATGTGTTTTGCGGCAATCAAAAGCTCCTTTCTGAGGTGCGCAGTCTCTGCTGGACAATTGGAAAGCAACTGTAACATTCCTTTCACCATCTGCTGCGAATACTTAGTCACCAACTCCTGTGAAAGTAAAGAGTAAAACAACAGAGTTACACTGCCAGGGGGTGTTAAAAAAAGCCTAAATCCATCAGCTTTGCTTTTTTTTTTTTTAATCTGGTACTGGGGATTGAGCTCAGGGGCTCTACCTCCTCCGAGCTACTCTCCCAGTTCTATTATTTTTACTTTGAAACAGGGTCTCTCTAGGTTAATGAGGGTCTCACTACTTGCCGAAGCTGTCCTTGAACCTGTGATCCTACTGTCTCAGCCTCCCAAATACTGGAATTACAAGCGTGCGGCACCACACCTGGCTCTATCAGCTTTTTAAAAATTCATTAAGACTAAGCTTGAATCAAGGGGCCCTCATAAAGTAACAGGCCTACAAGTAATATCCAAAAAAGTTTTTTTTTTTTTGCGGTACCAGGGATTGAACCCAGGTGCATTCTACCTTCGAGCTACACCCCCAGCCCTATTTTTTATACTTTATTTTGAAACGGTCTCATGAAGTTGCGGAGGGCCTCACTAAGTAGCTGAGGCTGGCCGCGAACCAGGATCCTCCAGTCTCCACCTCCCAAGTACTGGGATTACAAGCGTGCGCCACCACGCCCTGCCCTCAAAAAAAAGTTTTAATAGTGTGTGTGTGTACATACATGTGCACACTGCCCTTTTGGAAGAATGTAGAAACATAAAACAGCCAGCCATTCTTTAACATAATGGGATTGTGGATGTTGTTTTTGTATTTTTCTATATTTTCCCAAGTTTTAACAATACATATTATACTTCCTTAGTGGAGGAAAAATAAATGCTGGGAAGTGTTTAAAAGTAAACACTCTTTACTTAGTCATCTCATTAATGTAAGTCAATAATGACACCAGAGATGATGCTAACAACTCAGAATAGCTCCAATCCCCATCTCCTCGGGGGTGTCTCTCAAAGCAGCTCACCAAGAGAACCCAAGCCAACTCAAACATCCAGGGATAAAAAAAATCTGAATTAGGTAAACCAAATGTTCTACTTTCGTACTTGGGAGGCAGAGACCGGAGGATCCGGGTTCGCAGCCAGCCTCAGCTACTTAGTGAGGCCCTCCGCAACTTTGTGAGACCCGGTTTCAAAATAAAGTATAAAAAAGTAGGGACGGGGGGGATGTAGCTCGGAGGTAGAATGCCCCTGGGTTCCATCCCCGGTACCGCAAAAAAAAAAGTTCTATTTTCTTACTATGAATTATTATCTGGTTAAACATATTTAAAAAGTTCACAAAAGCTTTCAAAGGTAGTTTTTATTATAAACAACTTAGCATATATGTTTTCATTTTTGTTTTCCTAAGGTAATTCCTTACAAAAAATAATTACAATCCCATTGTTAAAGATCAGAACTAAATTTATCCCATACTTTAAAACAATCATGACTGATTATACAATAATTTTATTCAAAAACATTGTATGACTGATGGGAGATAAGATCTAATTTTTTCCTTCAAGTTTTTGTGATTTAAATGAGGAAAGACCACAACTACAAATGTAAACAGAACAAAACCAGTAACATTCTACAGGTTCCTCAAAAAAGCATCCAAAATTTCTTTCTAGTTTTATTTGGTAATAAACCATTTTTAAGTTCCAATCTCGCCTACACCTATTAACCTCAACATATAACTTTTTTTGGTGGTGGTACTGGATATTGAACTCAGGGGCATTCTACTTCTGAGCTATATCTCCAGCCCTTTTTTATTTTTTGAAAAAGGTCTCCCTAGGTTGCTGAGAGTCTCGTTCTACTGCTAAGGCTATCCTTGAACCTGCAATCCTCCTGTCTCAGCCTCCCAAGTACTGGGATTATAGGCGTGTGCCACTGCGCCCAGCTCAACAAATAACTTCTAACAATAGCAAGTTAATAACTCAAATATGTCCACAGGTATGCAAATGTTTATTTATAGGAGCTTTATTCACAATAGCCAAAAATAAAATAGGCAAATCTGTAAAGACAAAAAATACATTCCTAATGAGCATAGGATTTCCTTTGGGGGTCTAGCAAAATTGTTTTAAAATATTGGATGGTGAGCCAGGTGTGGTGGCGCAAGCTTGTAATCCCAGTACTTGGGAGGCTGAGACAGGAGGATCGCGGGTTCACGGCCAGCCTCAGCTACTTAGTGAGGGCCCTCTGCAACTTAGTGAGACCCTGTTTCAAAATAAAGAATAAAAAAATATGGCTGGGGGTATAGCTCAGAGGTAGAATGCCCCTGAGTTCAATCCCGAGTACCACCAAAAAAAAAAAAATATATTGGATAGTGGTAATGAATGGCTGTACGAATCTGTAAATAAACTAAAAACACTCCATTTATAATATGCAAATCTCAATAAAGCTATCTTTTAAAAAATTAGAAACAACCTAAATGTTCACCAATTGGTGAATGGGTAAACACATTGTGGTACAACCATACAATAGAACACTACTGTACAGATTCCCACGCCACCCCCAATTCATATACTGACCTCCTAACCCCCAATGTGTTAGTATCTGGAATTAGGGTCTTCAGGAGGTGAAGTTAAATGACATCAAAAGGGTGGCAACCTAATCTGACAGGACTATGGCCTCATAAGAGAAAGAAGAAAGATCTTTCTCTTCACCATATAAGACCCAGCAAGAGAGCAGCCATCGGTAAGCCAGAAAGAGGCCTCACTAGAAACCAAACCTGCCAGAACCTTGATCTTAGCCCTTCCAGTCTCCAGAACTTGGAGACAATAAATTTGTGTTAAGCCACACAGTTTATGGTATTTTGTTAAGTCAGCTGAGCAGACTAAGACAACTACCTAGCAACAAAAGTATTTGATCCTTGATAAAATAATGAGGATGAATCTCTCAGCATTACTGCTAAGTGCAAGAAGCCAAACTCAACAAGTTATATACACGATATACTATACGATTCCACTTATATGACACTGGAAAAGGCAAACTATAAGGACAGAAAATGAATCAGGGTTTGCAGGGGACTGGAGTTGGGAAGAAGAAAATAACTACAAATATACATGAGGAAATTCGGGGGGGGGGGTGATGGAAATGTTCTGTACCAACTGTAAGCAACTATGAATTCAAAGTATACATTAATAAATGGTGAATTTTATTGTATGTAAATTATAGTAAAACAAAAGTCAATGAACATACCTGATAAATTCTGATGATATAAGCTAAAAATGACAATGTTTTAATCTGGGCAGCAATGAAGTCAGCATATAACTCCTTGTTGTAAAGCTTATGTTGCCTGAGAGGGAATTGAATAAAATTTATTATGAATAAATGCCTACAACAATTACTAAGGCCCAAAAGTCTATTTACTTCTACATAGTCCAGGACAACACAGCAACAACATAAATGCTTATATACTTTTATGCAATCCCAAACAACATAGAGGGTTTTAAGGGCCCAAACCATTCCACAGCAGTTACAATATGAATTCCTTAATGCCAACACCTGACGATTCACTCTAACGAATAGAGTATTAGTTGACCTATCTGCTCATTGCAAACCCTGGGTTGGAGCTGTGAGGATTGCTAGAGGTAACTCCGGATCAAATCCTGCCCTCAAATGACCCAGCCAGACTGGTCGTAAATCAAGAGAGTAAGTCATAACGGTCTTGAGAGGAATACTATGAAGTTTGGGTCAAGCTCCAAAGGATGAATAAGGTTGGCCTCTTCAGAGACACAGGGTTGCAGGTGAGGGGACACCACGGGTAGGGACCACTCCAGCCCTCATGCTGAAGGCTTGAAAGTGAGAAAGGCTCAGATATCCGACCATTACAAGTGAGCACCATAATGCCTAATGATACTTCTAACCTTACACAGAAACCAAAACATTATTACATCTTTTCAAAATAAGGAACTAAAATAACTACAACTATTATCACTGAAGCACGAGTTCCAAAAAAGTCAAAAGTACGTGTAATTTTACCAAAATTTAAATGCTCATAATTTTCATGTCTTAAGAATGATGACAACAAGTGTATTATTACTTGAAGGTAAAGCAATGTAGCAGTCAGCTACATCCCTATCTGCAGAAATCTCACCTGGCTTGTGCAGATACCTGAATTGCAATGGTATTCATGATCAAGGGCACAAACTCAGCAACAACATTGTGGATATTCAGTTTGTAGAGCTAAAAGCAAACACAGCAGATTTTCATGCTTTCACATTCCTCTGCAGCAAAATTATTTGGCATACCAAAGAAACTATAGGATTCATTATAATAGTATTGTGTGTATGATAACGTATCTTTTTTGTTACAGAAAATTAGATGTGAATTTTGTCCCAAAAAAGACAAAAAACTAATCAGCAATGCACATACCTGGTACATTAATACAACAATAATGGGCAATTCTGCCAACACTTTTAGAGAAAGTGATCCTCTTGGAATGATGGAATGCTGTAAGACAGAAAGAGGAAGGACTGTGGTTATCACTGTGGCATTTACAGTAGTCCCAACCAGTGACCTGCTGCTAAACATCACTGCATTGAAATAGAGAAAACACTGACACATCTTTGTAAATACCTGTGATGAAAAAATCAAACGATTTTGAAAACCAAGTACAGAGAACTATTATTTAATAATAAAAGGTTTTATATTTTCCAACATAATCACTTGTAGTAAAAACTTCAGGAAAATCTGTCAAAAAAACTTCTAATCACCCAACAAAAGCTTTATGCTAATATTATTTTTACTTGAAAGAACAGCAAAAAGCATCAAAAGTAAAATTTGCCCAGCAGTTTTATTCCAAGTGTTTATAAACAGAAAATGCTTATAATAAATATGAGAAAAAATTGAGTAATCTTATAAAGGACTCTTAGAATAGGTAGGGAAAATGTCAGACCCAAAATACAATACAACTGAGCAACGAAGTTGGACAAGCAAAAGAACAAAGAAATTCAAAGGAATGATACACACAAAATCTCCTGATTTTAGAAGATCAAAGAAGTAAAAGCTTTATTTAAAATTTAGTTTCTTACTCATCCTAGCACAAACTGAAACATTCAGCACAGTCATTTCAGTAAAACAAACACAAATGATAAGATTCTTAATTCAATCATAAGAATACAAGTCAATGTAAGGGCTCAGTGCACGTTTACCTATCTCGCAGACACTATAAAACAACACATAGCTGCAGCCAATACCAGCATTACCTTTACAAAATTCCACAAGGCAGGTTTTTTCAGATTTTAAGAGGAAAAATAAGGTCAGAATGAAAGTTCACAAGTTTCCTCAGAGTCAAAAACCCAAGTGATTGGGCTGGGACACCATCCTGGTGGTCTCTGCCCAAAGCCCAAGCTCTCAGTGACTGAATACAATTTTATCTGTAGTTTCAGGGAACATCACTAATGTCAAAAGACTCAAAGCTAAGGACAGAACGGAGCCCCTAAGCCTGGTCTGTTTTCTTCCCGGCAGGAGATTTCAGGTTTCCATGACAGTTTCATGGCATCGATGGTACCCAATGGTTCACTTTTACCACTCCCAGGCGACACAGCAGGACCAGTGATACTCTGCCAGGCACACACATTTACCTATCCTAAATGGCTCCAAGTATTTACGAAAAAAAAGTGGGTGGGGGGAGAAAAACATAAGCAGTCTAAAAGTTGAGGAGCCACAGATTTAAGAAAAAAAAAAACTCAGCAAAAGAGCTGAGAACATTTACCGTCCGTGTCTCACTGTCCTCACGCTCAGGATTGACTTTCACCGCGATTGTTGTTATCATACCAACCATTTCTGGGGGAGGCACTGTGTTCTCCGGGATCACCTGAGGGTTCTCAAAGTAGCGGTTCTACACACAAAGAATAGAAATCATTTGTCCTAAAGTCAAACACAATATGCCTTACTAACATACACCTGACATTTAGTGGTCAAAACCAAAATGTTTGTAAAGAGTTCTTAACAATACAGAAAAAAAATAATCACAAATAAAAGTATGGAAAATATATACTATCTCCCCAAAAAGGCTTCAAGATTATGAGCCCAACCATCTATAAAATGCACTAAATGAAAAACAAAACAAAACCTCAATATCACAGGGTCGCTTACAAGTGAGAATTAGGGATGATTTATTTTCTGCTTTTTTCAAAATTTTTACATATTGTTTGTATCTAAAAATAAAGTATTTAAGCTGAATAAGGAAATAAAAAAAACTTATTTTGAATGGCTAATTTGAAAATCTAGGTTTTAACTATCACTAAACCTTCCCCATTCTAAAATTAGCATCTCCCAATTATTTCTTTAACCTAACTATTCAAAATTCCCTTTGGAATAAGGAAGTAACAAATAAATATAACTAATAAATTCAAACTACAGTAAAAACATACCACAACTTTTGGAAGCTCCTTATAAATCTGTTTCACAAAATCTAAAAAATGATGAATCTAAAACAAAAAAAGACTTTTATTATAAGAAGACATTTACAAACAGAAAGTGCTTTGCCACAAGAAAAATTTTAATAGTCTTAATGTATAAGAATTCATAAAACTGGTAAGGAATATGCCAGACAAGATACAAATAGGCGACGGATGGGAACAAACACAAAAAGAAATATAAATACAAAAGACTGATAAACAAAAAACAAGTTTCTAATTCAGAAAAAGTAAAAGGATGAAAAATAAAGTAAGTGCCACTTTAAAAAAAAAATAATAATACACAGTGCTTGAGAGGGTACAGTAAGAGGGAGACTCTTGTATCCCTGAAGGAACCATAGACTGCTGAAACCTTTCCAGAAATCAACTTAGCAACATATACCACGAGCATTAAAACATCAATACCTTAGACTACGTCGTATCTCTACTTCTACAAACATAGTAAATGAAAAACCTTGAACCATAAACCAACACATTCAGTAACAGTCATAAAATAAAAATTTGATAGACCTTAAATATCTAAAAACAAGAACACCCATAAGAAAGAATATTATGTACCCATTAAAAATTAACTTTATAAGCTAGCACTGTGGCACACTCTTATAAGCCCAGCTACTCAGGAGACTGAGGCAGGAGGAACACAAGTTCCACACCAATCTGGGTAACTTGGCAAGACTCTGTCTCAAAATAAAAAACAAAAAAGGCTGGGGATGTAGCTCAATGGTAGAGCACCTCTAGGTTCAATCCCCAGGACAAAAAAAAAAAAAATAGCCTCATAAAGAATTTGTGTGTGTGTTTGGTACTGGACACTGAACCCAGGGCATTCTACTTCTGAGCTGCACTCCCAGCCCTTTCTATTTTGAAACAGGGTATCACTAAATTTCCATGTCCTGGCTTCAAATCTGCGGTCCTCCTGTTTCAGCAACCCAAGTTCTGGGATTACAGGTGTATGCCACCACATCCAGCATAAAAAATGTGTGTGTGTGTGTGTGTGTGTGTGTGTGTGTGTGTGTGTGTGTATGGTACTGGGGATTAAACTCAGGGGCATTCTACCTCTGAGCTATACCCCTAGCTCTGTTTTATTTTTTATTTTGAAACAGGGTCTTGCTAAGTTGATGAGAGTCTCACTACTTGCTAAGGCTGTCCTCAAACCTACGATCCTCCTGTCTCAGCCTCCCAAGTACTAGGATTAAAAGCATGTGCCACCATGCCCAGCTAAGAATTTTTTTATAATTGGGAAAATGCTTATATATGATGTAAAGGAAACCAATCATGATATAAAATGTTATATACAGTATTAACACAATGATGTAGAAAGTATACATATAAAGTGAGAAAAAGGAAAGGAAATCACCAAGATACTAAATATTGCTAAGATGGTAAGAATTCTACTTTATCTTCTATGCTTTTTTTTTTTTTGGTACTGGGGATTGAACCCAGGGGCATTCTACCTACGAGCTACCTCCCCCAGCCCTTTGTATTTTTGGTTTTGAAACTGAGGGTCGCTGGGTGTGGTGGAGTTTGAAACCGAGGGTCGCTGGGTGTGGTGGAGTATGCTTGTAATCCCAGTACTTGGGAGGCTCAGATAAGAGGATCATAGGTTCATGGCCAGCTTCAGCAACTTAGTGAGACTCTGTTTCAAAATAAAAAATTGGCTGGGCATGGTGGTACACGCTTGTAATCCAGTACTTGGGAGGCTGAGACAGGAGGATCCGGGTTCACGGCCAGCCTCAGCTACTTAGTGAGGCCCTCCGCAACTTAGTGAGACCCTGTTTCAAAATAAAGAATAAAAAATAGGGGTGGGGGTGTAGCTCGGAGGTAGAATGCCCCTGGGTTCAATCCCCAGTACCGCAAAAAAATAAAATAGGGCTGGGGGGATGTAGCTCAGAGGTAGAATGCCCCTAGGTTCAATCCCCAGTACCATACAAACACACAAAAAGAAATCTAAGGCCTTGCTAGGTTTCTGAGAGTCTCACTAAGTTGCTGAGGCTGGCTTCAAACCTGTGATCCTCTTGTCTCAGCCTCCCAAGTACTAGGATTACAGGCATGCACCACTATGCCCGGCTCATCTCTATGCTTTTAATTTCCAAATAATCTACAACAGGAAATCACTAAGGTTATTCTCAGAGAAGATATTCTCTTATGGCTAACACAACATGCTTACTGCTTACTATGTAGGTAGGTAGCAACCACTGAGCTAAGAACTTTAATTTTATATCTAATCATTCAGACATTTTGAGGACACACTATAACTATCCCCATGTTGCAGAAAAAGCTCCAAAAAACTACAAGTTCACCCAATGTCACTCAGCTATTGAGTTGCAGAGTTAAAATCGAAACCCAGCTCTGACTTCAAAACACCCATCTTAGCCCTTGTCCAACTTAAAACAATGAGAGCATTCTAGCACATCCGATATGTAAATACCAGAACAGCCCAAAAGGATCAGCTAGCTTGGTCAGTTAATACATTTCAACTATAGCCGGGCGTGGTGGCGCACACTTGTAATCTCGGTACTTGGGAGATGGAGACCAGAGTATCCGGGTTCACAGCCAGCCTCAGCTACTTAGTGAGGCCCTCCGCAACTTAGCGAGACCCTGTTTCAAAAATAAAGAACAAAAAAAATAGGGCTGGGGGTGTAGCTTGGAGGTAAATGCCCCTGAGTTCAATCCCCGGTACTGCAAAAAAAAAAAAAATACATTTCAACTACTGGACAAATTCAGCAAAATACTGATATATACATTTAGAAAAAAAAATCACTGGTAAATCCACAAAGAGTTGTGCCCACTGAGACTGTATTTTCTTTACTTTTCTAATAAGTACTTTTTAGAGTACTTATTCAGTCAACTCTAAAAGAGTTAAACATTTGCAGAGCATAAGGAACTTGTAGACACTTTATAAACGCTATCAGGATAAAAAACTTACTTCTTGTGTGATTGGCGGCCTGAACTGTTTGTGTAGTTCAATAATTATTCTTAGACAAATAAGAACATTTTCTTCATTTTCAGTCTAAAAAAAGATTAATAAAAAGGTTACACGTCTGAAGATTCATTTTAATCTCAAGATTAAAAACAAATTTTCTAAGCATTTTCTGTAGACATAACCTCTATCAACTAGCATATATTTGATTCACTGAAAATTCATAAACCCATAGAACAGAGTTCCAGACAGGAAGTATCCATGGTCTTCAGTGAACCATCTGAAGGGCATCCTACCAGCAAACTCTGTGAAAATAACACTCTGACAGTTGGATGAACTGGCATGTATGGCAAATCACACCACAAACTAATGTCTTGATGGCCAAGGTGACACTATTCATTGCTTAAAAGTATGGATCAAGTATCCTTAATCCAAAAATCCAAAATGCTCTAAATCCCCAATGAAATGACATCACAAGTGGAAAAATCCCCACCTAGCTTCATGTGATGAGTCACAGTCAAAATACAGGCACACTAAAAATATTCTATGAGCCAGGCCTGGTGGCTCATGCCTACAATCCCAGTACTTGGGAGGCTAAGATAGGAGGATTGCAGGTTCGAGGACAGCCTCAGCAAGTAGTGAGACTCTCATCAACCTAGTGAGACCCTGCTTCAAAATAAAACTAGCCGGGCATGGTGGTGCACGCTTGTAATCCCAGTACTTGAGAGGCTGAGACAGGAGGATCACCGGTTTGCAGCCAGTCTCAGCTACTTAGTGGGGCCCTCTGCAACTTAGGAAGACCCTGTTTCAAAATAAAGAATAAAAAATAGGGCTGGGGGTATAGCTCAGAGGCAGAATGTCCCTGGGTTCAATCCCCAGTACCACAAAAAAATAAATAAAATAAAAATATTGTATAAAATTTACCTTCAGGCTACATGTATAAGGTGTATGTGAAATAAAAATGAATTTCAAATTTAGATTTGGACTGTATCCCAAGATATCTCATTATATATATGCAAATATTAAAAAAAAAATCCAGCCAAGTGTGGTAGCCCCCGCCTGTAATCCCAGTACTTAAGAGGCTGAGACAGGATAATCTCAGGTTCAAGGACAGCCTCAGCAAGTAGTGAGACTCTCATCAACCTAGCAAGACGCTGTTTCAAAATAAAAATAAAATAGGGATAGGGGTGTAACTCAGAGGTAGAATGCCCCTGAGTTCAATGCCTAGTACCCCCCACACAAAAAAAGAAAAATCCAAAATACTTCTGGTCCCAAGCATTTCAGGTAGGGGATACTCAACCTGTATTGCCAAAAGACCAGAAAAGAACAAGTAACTATTGGTTCACCATGGACTGGACACTGTGCTAAGCACTGTACAGATGCTCTGCAAGTGCGGAGAACCATCCCCGTTTTACCTACAAGGAAGTGAAGCCTCAGAGAAGCAACGTGGCTAACACAGTACAGCTGATAAATGGCAGAGCTGAGCTAGGAATCCAAGTCTATCCCCCTCCAAAGCTCATCTTTCCAAGAGGCCAAAAACACAACTGAATTCTAAACACATCAAGACTAAGAAGAGCAAGAAAACAATTTTAGGGATTAATTTAACTGGTACCAAATGGATTCACATCAAGAATCCACGGCCTGCTCCATGAGCACCTGCTACAGTAAAGCCCTGTGCTTCAGGTGCACACACACAAATGAAAGGCTGGCGCAAATGATCACTGTGCTCTGAGTTTATCAACCACGACCCAACTTATTTTCCTCAATTTTTATCAAAAATTTCCATTATGTTTAGTCAATTCCCAGGGACTCAAAAGGAAAAAAAAATCTTCAAGTAAGTAGTCTTTCTTAATTAAAGAGAAATGGGGGAAAAGAACATTAAGAAAAAAAAATTCACTCATGTGAATCAGAACTTAAATGAAAAGGAAATAGATATACAACACTAAATTTACAATATGGAAATCATAGTAAGTTTTGAATATGGCTAGACAATAAGAATTCTCGAATGTTACCTCTAAAAAGCGAAACATCACAGACAAAACATTTTTTGTATGAGGACGAAGATGCTCATTGGTTGGTATTCTGTGAATTATTTCAAGTACTAGCTTCCGCAGTTGCTGGTGAAGAAAAATAAAAATGTAAAGATAAAATACATCCAAGAGTTCCAAATTAATTGTCTCACATTCTACAAGTGTTACATGGCAGTGTGTACCCAGTACCATTAATCACCATGAAACAAGATGGATTTTAGAAAGAGTCCTATAGGCCGGGCGTGGTGCGCACGCTTGTAATCCCAGTACTTGGGAGGCTGAGACCAGAGGATCCGGGTTCACGGACAGCCTCAGCTACTTAGTGAGGCCCTCCACAACTCAGTGAGACCCTATTTCAAAATAAAGAATAAAAAATAGGGCCGGAGGTGTAGCTCGGAGGTAGAATGCCCCTGGGTTCATTCCCCAGTTCTTAAAAAAAAAAACAAAAAAACCGAGTCCTATAAAGTATTTAAATGTAATCCATCCAAAGTATGTACTGAAAATTATTATTTTCAATATTTCTCTAACTGTACCAAATCAACTAACCAATTCTTCCTTTCCCAACTTATCAGTACTTCTAGTATAAGGGCACAAGTATGTGAGTATGGAGTAGATTTAAGATAAAAGAGCAAAACACCAACTGAACTTAGTTTGGGATCTTCCCTTATAATCTCAGTTTAGCTCCCATAATACAGTCTTGCTACTTGGGCCTAAGGACTAGTTACATCATAAGCTATACTAAGCTTTCAAGATTCTGTCTATGAAGCTGACAACTAAAAGGCAAGAAAAATATGTAAGTTCTTGAACTATACATATAAAAATGCTTCATCTTGCAAAAAAACTTTCACTGGTATTATGGCAATTAAATTTTTTTTTTCTAGCTGGGCACAGTGGTGCACACCTGAAACCCCAGTACTTAAGAGGCTGAGACAGGAGGATAGCAGGTTTCAGGCCAGCCTCACCAACTTAGCAAGACCCTCAGCAACTTAGTAAGACCTTGTTTCAAAATAAAAAGGGCTGGGGATATAGCTCAGAGGTAGAATGCCCCCAAGTTCAATGCCCAATACCAAAAAAATGTTTCTTTTTATGAGATAGAAACTTAAGCTAGGTGTGGTGGCACCCATAATCCCGTACTTGGGAGGCTAAGACAGAAGAATCGTTATGTTTGAGACCAGCCTCAGCAACTTAGCAAGACCCTATTTTAAAATAAAAAATTAAGCCAGGCGTGGTGGCGCATGCTTGTAATCCCAGTACTTTGGGAGGCAGAGACTGGAGGATCCAGGTTCGCGGCCAGCCTCAGCTCGCGCGCGCGCGCGCGCTCTCTCTCTCTCTCTCTCTACTTAGTGAGGCCCTCCGCAACTTCGTGAGACCCGGTTTCAAAATAAAGTATAAAAAATAGGGCCGGGGGTGTAGCGCGGAGGTAGAACAACCCTGGGTTCAATCGCGGGTACCGCAAAAATAAATAAATAAATAAAAATAAGAAGGGCTGAAGGCATAGCTCAAAAGTAGAATAACCTGGTGTTCAATCCCCGGTACCATTTAAAAAGAGAGAGATAAGCCGAAAGTTATAGAAAATATGGTATAATGGGACTGTTTCTACATGATGAAGGTGGGAAAGAGGGTGTGTGTAAAGAGTGGAACTATAGAGATAAAATGAAACTGGCCATGAGTTATGAGAATTGAAATTAATAAGATTAGCATTGGCCATAGGTATGGGAGGTAGTGTCATTAAACTACTATTTTTTCCTTTGTACAAATTTGAATTTGTCGATAATAAACAGTGTACATATGTACATCACCAATTAGAAAATATAAATAATTTAAACTGTAAAAGAAACGGCCTGGGCAAAATAAAAACAATACATTTAACTGAGGAGGCAATGGTCTTAGACAAAGTATACTTAAGTGACAAAACTTCTTTCATTTTTAGATGAAAGGGTTTCCTGAATTGTTTTAATTCTGAGTTGAGAGCTTTACGAGTTGTTTTACTTCATAAATGCTTGCTATCCGACAGCATGGAATTTTTCTCACTAATATCTTTCAGCAGATTACCTGGGCTGGTTTCTCCTGAAGAAACTGTACTTCTCCATCTTGGAGAAATGTAAGAAATCGAGGGATGATATGTTCCAGGAATGTAGAATACTGAGGAGATGATGTTACATTCTAATTAGGCAAAAATAAAAGAAAACTCCATTAAGTCATATGTACATATTTCCATGTCAAATTCACACATTATAATAACCTCACTGGCCGGGCGCGGTGGCGCACACTTGTAATCCCAGTACTTGGGAGGCTGAGACAGGAGGATCCGGGATCGCGGCCAGCCTCAGCTACATAGTGAGGCCCTCCACAACTTAGTGAGACCCTGTTTCAAAATAAAGATTAAAAAATAGGCCTGGGGGTGTAGCTCGGAGGTAGAATGCCCCTGGGTTCACCCCCAGGACTGCAAATAATAACCTCACAGAACTATCAAACATTTTCCCAGAGCCAAGAGTAATTCTGAGTACATTTAGATGCTTTTGTGATAACAGTATAAACACATTATTAGGATGATTTGTTACCTCTGAAATCTAATTAAACAAAACTAAATGCTAAAATGTGCTATTAAAACTAGAAACGCTGGGCTGGGGAGTTAGCTCAGTGGTAGAACATTTGCCTAGGTGACGCCCTGGGTTTGATCCCCTGCAACATCAAAAAGAAAAGGTTTGCTCTCCCATGTTCATTGTAGCTGTATCCACAACAGCCAAGATATAGAAACAACCTAAGTGCCCATCAGTTGATGAATGGATAAATTGTGGTTCATATATACAATGGGAAACTATTCAATAATAAAAAAGTAATGAAATCCTGTCATTTGTAACAACATGGATAGAAGAGGAGATCCCGATGTTAAGTGAAATGAGACAAGCACAGAAAGACAAGTACCACATGATCTCACACATCCAAAGAATCTAAAGAAGGTGATCTCAGAGAAGCCGAGAGCAGAATGGTGGTGACCAGAGGCTGGGGAGAGGAAAGGGGAGGGACAGGGAAAGGCTGATCTATGGGTATGAAGTTTCAGTTAGGTAGAAGCAAGAAGTTCTGGCGTGCTATCACTTAGTAGGACAATTACGGTAACAATAGTGTTCTTTGTTCATTTCCAAAACTAGAAGGAAGCATTGTGAACGTCTTTACTACAAAGAAATGATGAGTAGATATGTTTAACCTGTCTTAAACATTACACAATGTATACATGTATTGAAACATGGCACTTCATCAATGTGCACAGTTTTTTAATGTATCAGTTAAAAATAAATTTAACAAATTTTTTAAGAAAGAAAAAAGCTGGGCGTGGTGGTATATGCCTGTAATCCCAGTACTTGGGAGGCTGAGACAGGAAGATCACAGGTTCAAGGCCAGCCTCAGCAATTTAGGCTCTCAGCAACTTAGTGAGACCCCATTTCAAAATAAAAATTAAAATAAGCCGGGCGTGGTGGCGCATGCTTGTAATCCCAGTACTTTGGGAGGCGGAGACCGGAGGATCTGGGTTCGCGGCCAGCCTCAGTGCTCTCTCTCTCTCTCTCTCTCTCTCCCTCTCTACCTAGTGAGGCCCTCCACAACTTCGTGAGACCCAGTTTCAAAATAAAGTATTAGCCAGGCGTGGTGGCGCACGCTTGTAATCCCAGTACTTTGGGAGGCGGAGACCGGAGGATCCGTGTTCGCGGCCAGCCTCAGCGCGCATGCGCGCACGCACGATCGATCTCTCTCCTCTCTCTCTGTCTCTCTCTCTCTCTCTACTTAGTGAGGCCCTCCGCAACTTCGTGAGACCTGGTTTCAAAAATAAAGCATAAAAAAATAGGGCAGGGGGCATAGCGCTGAGGTAGAACGCCCCTGCGTTCAATCCCCGGAACCGCAAAAAAAAAAAAAAAAGTATTAAAAAAATAGGGCCGGGGGTGTAGTGTGGAGGTAGAACGCCCCCAGGTTCAATCCCCAGTACTGCAAAAAAAATAAATGAATAAAAAATAAAATAAAATAAGTCTGGGGGTATAGCTCAGAGGTAAAACAACCCTGAGTTCAATTCTCAGTAACACACACACACACACACACACACACACACACACACACACTAAAAGGCCAGGCGTGGTGGCGTACACCTATAATCACAGTACTTGGGAGGCTGAGACAGAGGGATCGCAGGTTGAAAGGCAGCCTCAGCAACTTAGTGAGGTTGTCAGGAACTTAGCAAGACCCTGTTTCAAAATAAAAAATAAAATAGAGCTGGGGGTGTAGCTCGGAGGTACAACACCACTGGGTTCAATTCTCAGTACCACAAAAAAAAAAAAAAAAGGAAGGAAGGAAAAAGCCGGGCATGGTGGCGTACACCTATAATCCCAGTGCTTGGGAGGCTGAGACAGAGGGATCGCAGGTTCAAAGCCAGCCTCAGCAACTTAGTGAGGCTGTCAGCAACTTAGCAGGACCCTGTTTCAAAATAAAAAATAAAATAGAGCTGGGGATGTAGCTCAGAGGTACAACATCCCTGGGTTCAATTCTCAGTACCACAAAAAAAAAGAAAGAGAAAAGGTTTGGGGGTGTAGTTCGGAGGGAAAACACCCCTCCGTTCAATCCCCAGTACAAGAAAGAAAGAAAGAAAAGAAAGAAAAGAAAAGAAAGAAAAGAAAAGAAAAGAAAAGAAAAGAAAAGAAAGAAAGAAAGAAAGAAAGAAAGAAAGAAAGAAAGAAAGAAAAAGAAGAAGAAAGAAAGGCAGGCATGCACACAGAAAGACCACTGCTATGGAAAATGTCAAATCTAGACTCCATTCTAGGCTGGATCTGTCATGATCCAAGTATGAGACCTCTTAAAAAGTCATTTTGCTTCTAGATTTTAACTTTCTTCATCTGTAAAGTTAGCTGATACCTTTTTCTAATCTAAAAATCTAGTTTATAAATTAGGTTAGTTTTCATTAGGCTGTAATCTGATCTAATCCATTAATTATCCCAGCACCAATTTCGAAAGGTCAATAGGAAATGAAAATTATAGTTTGGAAATAGTATAGTAAAATGGCTACTAATGGAAGTTCGAGGTCCCACCTAGGAAGTATAAACCATGTATAGTCACTTAACCTTTGGAGATATTATTTCCTACCTATCTTATAGAGCTATTGTGAAGATCACATTACTTAATATATCACTGACTATGGCAAATGCTAGTGAAAGTTATTTTATTATTTACAGAACACCTATGAGCCAAATACTATGCTATCATAAATATTATCTCCATTTCACAAGTAAAGGAAGAGACTCAGAGAGGTAAAAAGCAACAACAATACACACACACACACACACCAAAAAAAAAAAACTTGCCAGATATCAGAGTTGTTTTAGAAATGGATTCAAATCCAGTATATCTAACACTGAATTCCTTTTTCTCCTTTAACACCTCAGTTATTCATTCAACAAATAGTTACTGAGTCCCTGTCATGTGCTCAAAGGAAATAAAATGAGGAAGAAAAATGATTCATGCCCCGAGACATGGCATAGGCAGCAGTGTGGAAGAGAAGACAATTACCCAAAGAAGGGACTATCAACACAGAATTATGGGGGTAGTACTGGCAACTAAGAGAACATACAGCCGAGGGACATAATTTACTAGACCGAACCAAGGACAGAACACGTCTTCCTGAAGAAGTGATAAGCCCCAAAGGCAAGTTGGAGCTACCTGCAAAAAGGCGGGAAAAAAGGTTCCAAGAAAAGCAGATGCAAAGGTACAAAATTAAGAGAAAGCATGAGTGTAAAAGGGACTAAGAAAAATTCAGTGTGATGGGGATGGGAGTAAAAGAGAAAGAGTTAAAACTTTCACTATAGTGCATCTGACCAATTGGAGAGATGAGGAGCCGGGAAGTTGAATGCAGGGCTGAAGGTAAAAATTGGGGGTTGTCTATCACATAAGGTAATCTTAAAAGAGGAATCTATAAAGGAAGGAAGAGAGAAACCAGCAAAAATCAGAGAGCAGTGTGATGCCACAGGAGAAGGAAAGAAATGACTAGAATTCTTGGTCTCCACACTGGAGCTCCAATCTCCTGGGGCCAACTCTGTGCACACTTCCAGGGGCTCTGTTCACATACAACACTGCGTGGGAGGCAGCCACCGGAGAAGTGCAGCAACTGAAGAGCTCCTCCCCAAGGAGAGTGTATGTGTCACCTTTCATCCCTAAAGCTTAAGACTTTTTGTGAAATAACCACATTCAAAAATTCAAAGAAGCTGGGTGTGGTGGCACATACTTGTAATCCCAGTACTTGGGAGGCTGAGACAGAAGAAGCACAGGTTCACAGCCAGCCTTAGCGACTTAGTGAGGCCCTCTGCAACTCAGTGAGACACTTTCAAAATAAATAAAATAGGGCTGGGGATGTACCTCAGAGCTAGAATGCCCCTGGGTTCAATCTCCAGTACCACAATTTAAAAAAAATTTTTTTTTTCAAGAAAAAAAGAGGTAAGCTCCAAGCTGGGATGCTGAGGTAAGTGCCAGGTTATCAGGAAGCTGAGCAGCACACCTACGTTAGAGCCCAGGCTAAACTACTGACCAGAGCTTTCAAGTATCAGAGCTCCAAATTTCTCTAATTAAAAAAAGATCCAGCCAGGCGTGGTGGCGCACGCTTATAATCCCAGTACTTTGGGAAGCGGAGACCAGAGGATCCAGGTTCACGGCCAGCCTCAGTTCTCTCTCTCTACCTAGTGAAGCCCTCCGCAACTTCGTGAGACCCAGTTTCAAAATGAAGTATAAAAAAAAAAATAGGGCCGGGGGTGTAGCGTGGAGGTAGAACGCCCGTAGGTTCAATCCCCGGCACCGCAAAAAAAAAAAAAAAAAGATCCAGCCAGGTGTGGTGGCGCACGCTTGTAATCCCAGTACTTGGGAGGCTGAGACAGGAGGATCCGGATTCGCGGCCAGCTGAGCTAGTGAGGCCCTCCGCAACTTCGTGAGACCCAGTTTCAAAATAAAGTATAAAAAATAGGGCCGGGGGTATAGCTCTGAGGTAAAATGCCCCTGGGTTCAATCCCTGGTAGAAAGAAAGAAAGAAAAGAAAGAAAAGAAAGGAAAGAAAAGAAAGAAAGAATAAAAATGCGGGCTGGGGGTGTAGCCCGGAGGTAAGAGTGCCCCTGGATTCAATCCCCAGTACTGCAAAAAAAAAAAAAAAAGATCCACTCAGGGTCAGACAGGTGTTCACACCTGTAATCTCAGCTACTCTGGAGGTGGAGGCAGGGGGATGGCAAGTTCAAGGCCAGCCTGGGCAATTTAGTGAGACCCTGTCTCAAAATAAAATTTTAAAAAGGGCTGGTGATATAGCTCAGTGGTAGAGTGCTTGCTCTCAGTACAACCAAAAGGGAAAAAAAAGCCTACTGATGATCATACTAGTATTCTTTGAAGAACTCATTTAAGGCAAACGTCTCTGGTGGCTCTCTCCCTGGTCAGTTGCTCCCTCCCAGGCTTTTATCCCAAATAAAGCCTGTTCCTTGCTGTCAAAAAAAAAAAGACAAATTTCCATACCACACAGATTTCAAAAGTCACTATTTGGAAAAGCCCTAGATATACTAGGGCTAGGATATACTAGGGCTAGCCCTAGGATTAACTTTTAATCCTGCAAATTTAATCAATACCTCTGAAACCAAAAGCCAGGAACCTGCTAAGAAGGAGAATAAAGCTTCAGAACCTCAAAAGGGCTAGACCCTAATCCAGCTCGCCCATGCCCACACCTAAGGCTTGGCCTATATGCTTGTTTCTGAAGGTTCACAGGTTGCCCTGGGATTTCAGCCTCTAAAATAAACTTGCCATACTATGGTTCTCTCATGAGGATTCCTCCAACAAAATGCAGAACATAGAATCCTTTTATACCTCCCACCTCTTTTTATGTTTTTTAACAGCTTGCTTTAGCAGTCTGGGCAAAAGAGAAAGCTCCTCAGCCAGATCTCTAAATATCTCAGGATTTTTTTTCCAGCTCAGCTCAAGACACAAAGTCCTTCAAAATATCTACTTAAAAAAAAGAAAAAGAAAAAAAAGCCAGGCATGTCCACACACACCTGTAATCCCAGTACTTGGGAGGCTGAGACAGGAGAATGGCATTCATGGCCAGCCTCAGTGTAACTTAGTGAGACACTGTTTCTGGGGTTGTAGCTAAGAGGTAGAATGTCCCTGGATTCAATCCCCAGTAACAAAAGGGAAGAAAAAAAAAAAAAGACTATGCAGACACTAGGAAACATACTATCTCTTGTTCTTAATCTTATCAACTCTGTGAGAACTCTATTATCCCCACATTAAAAATAAGAAGTATGACTTTCTCATCTATGAGACTAAGTGGTACCCGGATGAACCATAAAGTTGTTAGGCAAAACAGGAGATAACTTTTTTTTTTTTTTGTGGTACTGGGGATTGAACCCAGGGACATTCTACCTCCGGGCTACACCCCCAGCCCTATTTTTTATTCTTTATTTTGAAACAGAGTCTCACGAAGTTGCAGAGGGCCTCACTAAGTAGCTGAGGTGTGCCGCAAACATGGATCCTCGGGTCTCAGCCTCCCAAGTACTGGGATTACAAGCATGCGCCACCATGCCCGGCTAGAATATAACTTTCTTCAAGTGCTGAACAAGGGATTTTGCAAGACCATGATCTCCAACAGAATGGAAATTCACAAGCTGAGCCCCATGAACACTATGGCTCTCTAGGTACAATTCTTTTTTTTTTTTTTGTGGCACTGGGGATTGAACCCAGGGGCATTCTACATCTGAGCTATACCCCCACACTATTTTTTATTCTTTATTTTGAGACCGGGTCTTGCTAAGTTGCAGAGGGCCTCACTAAGTAGCAGAGGCTGGCCACAAACCTGCAATCCTCCTGTCTCAGTCTCCCAAGTACTGGGATTACAAGCGAGCGCTACCACACCCAGCTTCCAGGTACAATCTTCTGATGACGCTAACCAAGGTGGGACCAGGTAGAGCACAGGCTTGCAGAGCTAGGAAGGCAGAGCCCCACAGAAAAATGAACCACTGTGGTGGGGGATCTCCGGCAAGTCCTTGAGGCCCTGGAACATAGGGTAACCTTACCTAATGTGTGGCTTTAAAGCTGAGGAATGAATGGAAGTACTAGAGCAAGGTTAGAGGACATTGGAGTTCATGCCTCACAGGAGGCATGAAGACCTACTTAACACCTTGATAACATCCCAGACATAAGAAACACTGCTGAGAAAGGGCCATGCCCTATAGAAAGGCCTATTCTAGACAGCCCCAACAAAGTCAAGTCTACACAAGTTCAAGGCCAAAAACTGAACTGCCCATCACAACAAAAATATCAACACTCTTTAGAAAGAGATAACAGAATCCAGAATCCCTCCATCATTTCATATCCACTATATAATCATAATATCCACTGTATAATCAAAAACTACTAGATATGCAGAGAAATAGAATGTGACCCACAGCCAATAGAAATTGGCCCTTAGATAGTCTAAATGCTGGATTTAGTAGACAAAGACTTTAAAAGCAGCCATTATAAACAGTAATGTACCAAATAATGTTGCAGTCATTGATGGACCGTATATATATGATTCCGTAAGATTTCAATGAAGCTACAGCCATTGCATGGTGGTACACACCTGTAATCCCAGCTACTCCGGAAGCTGAGGCAGAAGGATGGCAAGTTCTAGACTACCCTGAGCAATTTAGTGACACCATCTCAAATTAAAAAATAAAATGGGCTGGGGGTATAGCTCAGAAGTAGAATGCCTCTGGGCACAATCCCCAATACTAACAAAAAAGGGGGGGGGGCTGGGCATATAGTTCAATGATAGAGTGCTTGCCTAGGATGTGCAAGGCCCTGGGTTCAATCCCCAGTCACACACACACACCCCTTCACAAAAAATAAACTGAAAAATTTTAAATACCCAGCAGATTGGAGATGACAAAAATCAGTGAACCAGAAGATAGACCAATAGGCATTTTCCAATCTAAAAATAAAATTTAAAAAGAATGAGGAAAAATGAACAGTCTGATGGACCGATGGAACAATATAAAATTGTAGAAATGTGAGGCCCAAGCTGGGCTTGATGGTGCATGCCTATAATCCCAGTACTTGGGAGGCTGAGACAGGATTGCAAGTTCAAAGCCAGCGTCAGGAACTTGGCAAGGCCTCAGCAATTTAGTGAGACCCTGTTTTGAAATAAAAAATAAAATAGGGCTGGGGTGTAGCTCAAAGGTAGAACACCCCTGGGTTCAATCCCCACTGCCACAAAACAAGGGGGGAAAAAAGTGAGACCCAGAATAAACTGACTGATCAAGGACACAGAAGTCTTATGTAGTAGAGCAGGAACTGACATCCAGATCTCATTTCCTAATAACATACTATAACCTGAACATAACAAACTCACAACACAATTCTGAATGCATTCCAAGAGTATATGCCAGCCAAGTATGCACATGCCTGTAATCCCAGTACTGGGGAGGCTGAGACAGGAGGATTGCAGGTTCAAGGACAGTCTCAGCAACATAATGAGACTCTGAGCAACTTAGCAAGACCCTGTTTCAAAATAAGACACACACAAAAAAGAGTATATATCTAAGAGCACTACCATATTAAAAAATGAAAACATGTTAAAACAACTAAAACAAGCCGGGCATGGTGGCGCATGCTTGTAATCCCAGTACTGGGGAGGCTGAGACAGGAGGATCCCAGGTTTGGGGCCAGTCTCAGCTACTTAGTAAGGCCCTTTGCAACTTAGTGAGACCCTGTTTCAAAATAAAGAATAAAAAATAGGGCTGGGGGTGTAGCTCGGAGGTACAATGCCTCTGGGTTCAATCCCCAGTACCAAAAAAAACAACCAAAACAAAAACCAACATTCCTCAACACAGCTTGGGGTTCATTATCACTAGTGTGAAGAAGATGAACATTGTATATAAAGTTTCAAATTTTAGTTCTAATATACAATAAGTTACAATAACAGAGACAATGAGGTTTTTTCTTTTTTTTTTCTTTTTGGTGGTTGTACAGGGTATCGAACCCAGGGGCAATCTACCACCGAGCTACACCCTCAGCCCTTTTTATTTTGAAACAGTCGCTAAGTTACCACATGCTGGCCTTGAACTTGCGATCCTCTTGTCAGACAATGATTTCTGAGTTGGTAAAAAGACTGACGGAGCAGCAATAGGACACATATGAATGTGTACCTCAAAAAGAGAAATATAAAATATAAAGCTCATACCTCAAAATTTTCACTAACTTCTTGCATCATTTTTAACTTTGTTTCATCAGCTGTAAATGGAAAAACAAACCATCAGGTAATTCAAATTATGTTAGGGATGTTCCTAAAATTCCTGGATTTAATAATTTAAGAGAAGCAATCAGATCTTATCAGTTTAACTGTCATAGCCCAAGAGAAGGCACATTGCTAATTCCCTACAACCAGTCACACACAATCATACTCCCAGACACACATGTGCATGCACAGACAAGGGTACACACAGACACACACACACTCGTGCCTCTTTGAGGTTCCAGCCAGTATTGCTCATCATTTTGCTTCTCCACAAGGTATAGAAAGGAAAAACAGTGTAAAAGTTAATGTTACTACTTATCTCAATGTTCATGTCATCTGAAGTGAGATGAATGAGTCCTACCAATGCATTTCTTAACGACAAAAAGGATCAACTCACGTGTGTTTACATCTGTGAGAGCTGCCACAAACTGAAGGTATTTTTTCATCAGAGTGGTTTGGTCAACCACCGTGGCCCCTTGTGTCGCAACAAATGCCATTTTTCTTTTGAGCTATCTTCTTTCTCAAAAGCAAAATGTCAGGTCCATGAGTTACCCAGCCTATGAAAAAAAGCACACAGTTAATCAACTTATCAAGTGCACAGACTCACAAACTCTGTGAAAATCTTACTCAAATGCCTGTATTAATCTCAACGCTGTTGTATTAATCCAGAATATAAAACACTATTCCCTCTACTTTTTTGACAATAAAATTCATCCAAGTCCATTTTGTCTAAATATAATTTTTAGACACAGAAGCTTTTCTTTCCTACCATATTTCCTTCTTTCCCTAAGCCAGGGATGGATGAACATTTTCTGTAAAGAGCCAGATAGTAAATATTTTAGTCTTAGTGGCTATGCAGTCTCTGTCACAACTACTCAGCTCTGTTGTAGTCAGCAAGGAGTCATAGAAGATATGTAAATGAACACAGCTGTGTTCCAATAAGTATTTATGGGTGCTGAGATTTGAATTTAATATAATTCTCACTTGTCAAGAAATAGTCTTCCTTTTGATTCCCCCCAACCACTTAAAAAATATAAAAACTATTCTTAGGGCTGGGGGGGGGGTGTAGCTCAATGGTAGAGCTCAGTGCTGGAGCTCTAGCATGCTCAAGGCCCTTGGTTCGATCCCCAGCATCACAAAAAAAATAAACATTTTAAAACATTTATACAGTCTGTATAAAAACTATCTGTATAAAAACTGTATAAAACTGTATAAAAACTATCAGGGGCTGGATTTGGTCTGCTGACAGTTTCATAACCGCTGCCATAGGTTCTCAAAATTCAACATACATTAAAATCATCAGGCACCAAGTGTTACCCCCAGAGACTTATGAGGGGCTCAGGAAGCTGTAAATTTTATTAGCAGCCAATACACAGGAGCCACTGAAAAAATGCTCCTTGAATGAATAAATGCTTCAAAAAGCACCCCAGTGAGTCAGAAACAGGCTGTTGATGACCCCACTTTAAGAACTGTTGCTCCAAGTTGACACATAGATGGAGACACGGTCTCTATTTTAAGAGCTGTCACAAAAGTGTCCAGAGAACCTGGTGAAATTGTGCTTTTACCCAGCCTCCCTGCATAATTTCACTCTGCATTAAGAAGTGGTTTCTTTCTTCAACAGACACACCAATAACCCCTCGGCGCTTGCTGCCTGCCCTACCGGATATGCTCCATTGCAGCTGACACAGATGGGGACACCCCGATGCCAGAAAACTCCTTCCCGCCACTCTCAAAGACACCAAAACACACTTCTCCAAGGCAGAGGGGATGCACACAGCTGTCCAAGAACAGCCCACCAGAAGCCCAACCCCTGGCTCAGGGCAGGAAAAGTCACTAAGGACACCAAGGCGAGGGGTTGTCAGCCCTGCTGGGTGACTTAGCAACCACATGCCCCTTTCAAGTCCCACTCCAAACATCAAAGACCCACATCCCCATCTCTGAGGTCCCAAGACCCGGAATCACAGCCTCTCCTTGCTTAAGATGCCCCCTAGTCCTGCTCAAACTTTTTAAAGGTTTGGTCCCCTTTTTATTACGGAAGTCGTCAACTCTGCCATTTCCCTGGTCCCTGGAGAAGCCAGGCCCCACTCCCCGCTGGGGGTGGGGGGGACGAGGGCAAACGTCCCATTTCTCCTGGCGGGTGGAAAGCTCTTGGAGACGCTGGAGGCCGAAGGCTCGGGTCTGGCAATCGCGCCCACCTCGTCCGGGCCCAGGTGGGATGCGCAGGGCGGGCGTCGCGCCCGCGCCCGCGCCCGGGGCGAACGGCTCTGCAGCCGGAGGTCCAGTCCGCCCCGCCCCGCCGGCCGCTCCGCTCCGCGCCGAGCCGAGCCAAAGGCAGCGCCGCCGCGCCGTAGGGGGCGCTGTGGTCGCCGCTACCTTCGCTCTCCGCGTCGGGCCCGGCGAGCCAGGTGCCGGCGTGAAGGCCCGGCGGTGCCAGGCTTGCCGGGCGGGCGCCTCCCGGGGACGCGGCCCCAACGTCTCGTCCTATTTCTGGTCGCAAACGGCCCTCGGGTCCCCTCCTTTTGTCGCTGTCCCCGAGCACTCTGCGACCGCCTCCCGGGCCGCGCTACGGCGAGCGCCGAGGGCCAATCCCCGCGCCCGCTAGCCCTGCGCCTGCCACCGTCGGCTCGGCTGGGCTCGGCTTGGCTCGGCTCGGCTCGGCCGCAGCTGCAGAGACCTGCGACGCCGCGGCCCCGCCGCCCGGGCCCGGGCCCGGCTCCGGCTCCGCGGGCTGCAGGGGAGCCCCACACGCCCGGAACTCCCTCCCTCTGCCCCTCCGCAGAGCAGCCGCACCGGAAAGGCCTCCCCACGCCCGGGAACGCGCGCGCCTCCCGGGGCCCTCCGCCCGCCCTCCGTGCGCGCTTACCCGGACCTCCGCGGCCGGCCTCCCGCAGCCAGGCCCGCGCCCCCAGCCCAGCCCGAGCCGCCGCCGCTCCGCCGCGTGCAGTCCCGCCCCCGCTTACAGCGGCCGCCCAGCCGACCGAGGACTAGGCCCCGGCGCGCCGCCCCCAAGTGGGTGCGGCCTGGGCGGGCGGCGGAGCGGGGAGGAGCGTCACCCGCGCCGGTGGGCACGCCGGCCCTTTAAACCCCCGCCTGCCGGGACGCAGGGACCGTCCGTGAGCCTAGAGCCTTTAGTGTCCCTAAACCTCTTTGCAGGAGCCAGGTCGGAGAGATGCTTCGGTGCTGCTGGGGGCGATGGGCATCCAAGGGGCTTCCCGAGTGGGCAGCGGTCCCACCGGGTAGAGTCCACCAACGCTGGAATGAGCGTACCTTGCAGGGCGGGATCCACTCCTCCCTTCCTGAGATCCTTATTAACGCCCAGAACCCGGGAGAGGCTGGGAGGGACATTGGGAAGGTTGGCGAAAACCGACCCGGTTAGCGAAGGAAAGCCTGGTGACGTAGGGGATGGCCCAGGCTGCAGAAAGATCCATTTGTTCTGCAGCTGCGTTACCTTCAGGCTGGACCACAGAGGACCGCTTTCTCTCCGCTCCTACCTAGCAAACTGGAGGGAGAGAGACCTTAAGCCAGGCCAGAGCAATAAAGAAACAAAAGGAGGGAGTAGGGAGGAACAAACCAGGTGAATTGGCATGGGCTGGACCGAGAGGCTTCTGGAAGGAAAAAGTACGGTCAGGCCTCACCTACAGACTCCACCTATAAGAAAGGTTGAAGAGTGAGGAGGACCTGGTAACCCAGGGTTACCGTATTAAATGGCAGCATGAAAATGATGATCTGAGCTCCAGCGCCTCCAAGCCCTTCCTGTCCCCGGCCACCGCTAACCCACCAGAATCTTTGCGGTCCCTTCTGGGACTGATACATTCCACACCATGCAGTGAATAGTTTGCAAGGCCTGCAGAACCCCTGGAGGAAAGGTGCCCCTTCCAAAACAAGTTCCGGTCCTGTTTATTGCCACAAAACAAGCTACATCTGAAGGGACTTTGGATGCTTTTAGCACCAATTAGCCAATTATTTTTTCTGTCCTGAAAGAAGTTGCCTGATTGCAAGTAAATCTTCTATGTTCCCACCACAGCCACTCCCAAAAGTAGGAGGTCAAAAGGTAGGGAAGGACTGAAAAATATTGAAGGCTTGAAATCAGTTGTTTAATATTGTTTGGGGGATAAAGAGAAAAGCTGAGAGCCCTTTGATAAATTTTAACTTACTTGCATATAATAAAAACCTACAGTTGGGACCAGCCCTGACATTGGCAAAATCCCTGCACTTCCCTACGGCTTGAGTTCTATTAAAGTATCCATCACACTATTATGGTTTCTGCCTGTTTGCTTGTCTCTCTCCTGAACAGGAGGTTGGGGACAGTGTCAAATTCATCTCTCAGGTAAATTAGATCCAGTCCCTCTGCCTAAAACCCTGCAAAGACTTGAGCTCACTGCTGCCCTCTGGCCCTGCTTCCCTCCCTCCCAGCACTCATCCATCATGCCACAGCCACAGAGGATTTGCTGTGCCTCATACCCACCCACACTGTTCTTGCCTTAGGCCCTTTGCAGCTAATCTGCTCCTCTGGAATGTTCTTCCCTCACAGGCACAAAGCTGGCTCCCTGTTATCCTTGCTCAACTCAAAAGCTGGCCCCCTTAAGTACAAATAAAAGGAAGCCCCTCCCACCCATGGTATCTTATAATACTGGGTTTTCCCACCCACAACCTTATAATCTGAAATTATGCTATACACTTATTTACCATGTTTCCCTTGCTAACTCTTTTCGTGTCTTTGTTCGCCAATGTACTCCCATTGCTATTGTCTTAATCTGCTAGAACTTTCATAACAAAATACCACAGACCATGGGGCTTAAACAACAGGAATTTATTTCTCACCATTCTGGGGTTCAAGAAACTGGCAAGGTAGGCTTCATTTTGAGGCCTATTCTCTTGGTTTGTAGGAGGCTGACATCTTTTTTTTTTTTTTTTTTTTGGTACTGGGGATTGAACCCAGAGGCATTCTACCTCAAAGCTACACCCCCAGACTGATTTTTTTATTCTTTATTTTGAAACAGGGTCTCACTAAGTTGCAGAGGGCCTCACTAAGTAGCTGAGGCTGGCTGCAAACCTGTGATCCTCCTGTCTCAGCCTCCCAAGTACTGGGATTACAAGTGTGTGCCACCACGCCCGGCTAGGAGGCTGCCATCTTGCTGTGGGCACACAGGAGAAAGAGATCTCTGGAGTCTCTTTCTTTGTGGGGGGGGCAGGGGCATTGTTGTTTGTTTTGGGTACCAGGATTAAACCCAGAGGTATTCTACCTCTGAGCTACATCCCCAGCCCTTTTTACTTTTTGTTTTGAAACAGGGTCTGGCTAGGTTGCTAAGAGTCTTACTAAGTTGCTGAGGCTGGTCTCAGACCTTCTCCTCCTGTCTCTGCCTCCCAAGTACTGGGATTCCAGGTGTGCACCACCATGCCGCATCTGCCTTCTCTTCTTATAAAGACATCAGTTCTATCAGATTAGGGACCCACCTTATGACTTGATTTAACCTTAAGTATGTCATTAAAGGTCCTATTTCCAAATACAGTCACATTGGGGGTTAGGGCTTAAACATGTGAATTGGGGGGGGGTAACAAAATTCAGTCCATAACAAGTGTTGTATTACTCAGCTACAAGTGTTGTTTTACTCAGCTTTTTGTCACTATAACCAATTTATAAAGAGAAAAGGGTTTATAGGCAGGCAAGATAGTGCATGACTGTAATCCCAGTATTTGGGAAGCTGAGACAGGATGGCAAGTTTTTTTTGTTTTTCTTTTTTGTTTGTTTGTTTGTTTTTGCAGTACTGGGGATTGAAACCAGGGGCATTCTACCTCCGAGGTACACCCCCAGCCCAAATTTTTATTGTTTATTTTGAAACAGGGTCTCACTAAGTTGCGGAGGGCCTCACTAAGTAGCTGAGGCTGGCCAAGAACCTGCGACCCTCCTGTCTCAGCCTCCCAAGTACTGAGATTACAAGAGTGTGCTACCATGCCCTGCTAGGATGGCAAGTTTGAGGCCAGCCATGGCAACTTAGTGAGACCTGTCTCAAAAAAAAGGGGGGCTAGGGGTCCCTAGTGTCACAAAAATAATTAAAAAAATGGGCTGGGGGTTACATGCCTGTATTCCCAGTAATTGGGAGGCTGAGACAGGAGGATCACAGGTTCAAAGCCAGTCTCAACAACTTAGCAAGGCTCTCAACAACTTAGTGAAACCCTGTTTCCAAATTAAAAAATAAAATAGGGCTGGGGGTATAGCTCAGAGGTAGAATGACCCTGGTTCAATCCCTAGCACCACAAAAGAAAAAAAGCAGGGGGGGGGTCTGAGGGTGTAGCTCAGTGGTAGAGTACCACTGGGTTCAATCCCCGGTAATGAGCCAGGCGTGGTGGTGCACGCTTGTAATCCCAGTACTTGGGAGGCTGAGACAGGAGGATCGCAGGTTCGCGGCCAGCCTCAGCTACTTGGTGAAGCCCTCTGCAACTTAGTGAGACTCTGTTTCAAAATAAAGAATAAAAATTAGGGCTGGGGGTGTAGTTCAGAGGTAGAATGCCCCTGGGTTCAATCCCCAGTGCAGTAAAATAAAATAAAATAGGGCTGGGGGCCTAGCTTGCAGTTAGAATGCCCCTAGGCTCAATCCCCAGTAACACAAAAATAAATAAATAAATCCCCATGTAAAGAGAGAGAGAAAAGGTTTGTTTTGGCTTGCAGTTTTGGAGTTTCCAGTCTGTGCTCTGTTGGCCCTGTTTTGGGGCCTGTGCTGAGGCAGCACGTCATGGTGGGCAGTGCATGGAGGATCAAAGCCATTCACCTGTAACAGGAAGAGTCCATGGTCCCACAGTACCCATCAAGAGCACAGCCCACAGTGACCCAAAGACCTCCTTCTAGGCTCTACTTCCTTTTTGTGTGCATGTGTGTGGCTGGAGATGTAGTTTAAGTGTAAAATACAAACCAGGTGTCATGAAGGCTTAGGGAAAAAAAGGTTAAAATATCTTTTTTGTGTGTGGTACTGGGGATTGAACCCAAAGGCATTCTACCTTCAAGTTATACCCCAACCCGATTTTATTTCTCATTTGGAAACAGGGTCTCACTAAGTTGCCGAGGCTGACTTCAAACCTGTGTTGTCTCAGCAACTTATAGAGACTTTCAGCAACTTAACAAAACCCCATTTCAAAATAAAAAGGGCTGGGGGGTATAGCTCAGAGGTAGAATGCCCCTGAGTTCAATCCCCAGTACCACAAAATATATATGTATATGTATTTGATATACATATGTATATGTATATGTATATATGTAATAATAATATATAATATATAATATAATATATAATGATATATAATATAATATAATATATAATGATAATATAATAATAATATATATGTATATGTATTTTACATTGATTATATGGTGAAATGATATTTGAATAAATCAAGTTAAATAAAATATGTTAGGGTTAATTTTACCATTTTCTTTTTTAAATGTGGCTACTAGAAAATTTAAAATGACACCTGTGGTTCTTATAATTCTAGCCAATTACTCCAGTGTGGAAAAGCTGGCTCTCTGAGAGAACATACTGACTCTTCCCCAGGAGACTCCCCCTGCAGGCTGGGGAAGAAGGGGGCTTTGCAGCCTTGTGTGGGATGCAACAGAAATGGATCCCACCACGCCCAGAGAAGAGAAGATAGGTGAGGGAGTGATGCCTGTGGAGAATCCTGGCAGACAGACAGGAGTTAGGCAAAGGGCAGCACCAGTGTCAGCTTCAGGGTGGCCTTGAAGGTGGCTACTGTAAAATATCATTCTGTGTAATGAAGTTACATGTATATAAAACAACAGATCTTATTCTATTTAAATACATTTTTTTTTTTGCAGTACAGGGGATTGAACCCAGGGGCGTTTTACTTCCAAGCTACACCCCCAGCCCTATTTTTTATACTTTATTTTGAAACCGGGTCTCACGAAGTTGTGGAGGACCTCACTAAGTAGTTGAGGCTAGCCAAGAACCCGGATCCTCCGTTCTCCACCTCCCAAGTACTGGGATTACAAGCGTGCGCCACCACGCCCGGCCTAAATGCATTTTAAAAACCACAGCCAGACCTTTGTATCATGCTAAATCATCTTAAATATTTGAAACTCTGTAACCTTAACATTCTGTATCTTTTTCAAGCACTTCAAATTCCTAATGAACAAACAAAACTCTCCCAAGTCCTTAAGCAATTCATGGTGTGTGTGTGTGTGTCTTAATGTGGTAGTGGGGATTGGAAGGGGGTGTTTCTACCTATGTGCTACACCCCGGCCTGTTTTATTATTTATTTATTTATTTTACTGGGGATGGAACCCAGGGGCCTTCTACCTCTGGGCTACATCCCCAGATTTATTTTTATTTGGGAACAGGGTCTCACTAAGTTGCTCAGAGGCTCACTAAGTTGCTGAGGCTGGCCTTGAACCTGCGATCCTCCTGTCTCAGCCTCCCAAGTACTGGGAATACAGTCTTGCGCCAACACCTCCGGCTTTATTTTATTTTGGAACAGCGGCTCACCAATTTGCTGAGACTGGCCTTGAACCTGCCATCCTCCTGTCTCAGCCTCCCAAGTACTGGGATTATAGAGGTGCACCACCATGCCTGGCCCAAATCCTTAAGCAAGTGTAAGGATGACAGCCCACACTAATTGGAGGCTTACCGTGTCCTAATCACTGTTCTGTGTTTAGCCTTACAGCACTCTCTTGGGATAGGGATCATAACTATCCCCAATTTAAAGAAAAAGGCAACTCGGGCACAGAGAGGAGAGTGGCTTTTCCAAGGCTATACAACTCCCAGGTAACCCAAAGTCTCCTGGTTCCTAGGCCTGGTATTTGTCACCGCTTTGGTCATTGATGCTACCAAGGAGTGACATCTCTCTAGTACTTCTAACATGTTCTAAGGGGGGGGGGGCTGGCTCAAATCTGTTCCCCTCCATTCCTGCGAGACAGCAGGGGGCAGATGGGGTCCATCCTCAGGAGAGTTCAGCAGTCGGGTATACAGGAGCCATGCTCTTTGTGTGCCTTCATGTAGTGAGCCATGCAATTGTGGTCCATCGGTGCTTGCCAGGCCAGAGAGGCCAGCCAAGCCCCTCTCTGTGTGGGGGGTCTAGAGGCACAGCTGAGACCAAGGCCCAGGACACTGGGCTTCCAGTCTTTAAGGCCAACTTCTAGAGATTCGCCCTGTCTGTAATGGCACATGGAAGCACTTGCTTAGGCCAAGGAAATCACCTCTTATCATGGGTGACACTTGCAAGGCCCTCAGTGACAACGAAGTGACCCTGGCCCAGGTATGATGAGCCCCACTTTTCGGCAGGTGCAGAGAGGGTCAGCGCCTGAGCGCTTCGGCCCCTCTCCGAAGAGGGGCTCGAGGCGGTTCCAGGCCCTTTGCCGAGCCCCTGACACCCCTCAGCAGGCGCTTTCTGGACGTTTCCTGAAGGGGGAGGACTTCTCCACGACGCCGGCGCGGGGGAAGGCGCCGGAGGGGCCCGGAGGCGCTGCGCGCGCCTCTGGGGACGCTGAGTCAGAGCGCGGGCGCGGGCGCGGGCGCGGGCGCGGGCGCGGGCGGGGAGGGGGCGCCCGGAGGCGACGGGGACGGGAGTCGGGGAGCGGCGCGGGGAGCGCGAGGGCGCGCGAGGACGGGGCGCAGGCGTGGGGCGCGGCGCGGGCGGCGCGGGCGGCGCGGAGGACAGGCTGACGGGCCGGGGTCGCGCGGCGGGCTGTGGGCGGCGGCGGCGCGCTGCGACACCGCGTCCCGAGGCGAGGACGAGCGAGCGCGGCGCCCGCACCTCCCCGCACAGTGGCGCGGCGCGCACCGAGCAGCGGCCACCGAGCCCCCGCGCCGCTCTGCGCCTCGGCTCCGCGCTCCCCCGGATCAGGCCTCGCCATGGCCCCTGCCGTCTGCTCTCGCCTCTGCCGCATCCTCTGGCTCACCTGCGTCCTGCCCTTAGCCCCAGCGAGGGTGGCCGCAGGTAAGGAGCCGGCCGGGCCACCCGGGGCCCGGGACCGTCCCTGGCGGGGCCACCTGGATCCCGGGCTGCCGAGGTAGCGCCGTGCGCCCTGCGCGCTCCTCCCCGCTCCCCCGAGGCCTCTGCGGCCGCAGCGGAGGGGAGCCCGGCGTGGCGCAGCGACACCTCTGATCTCCCCCTCACCCCTCCCCGTGGAAGTCTCTAGGACCTTTGAGGGGCCTCTCCGCGTCCCTCGGCGCGTGCTCCAGCCCCTCGGCTCGGCCCTGCCTCGGGAAGCCCGCGGGGTGGCTGTGGCCGGCGCATCCGTGCGGACGCGAGGGACCTGGCACCGGCTAGTGGAGGGGGAGGGGACGACTGTGCGAGTAGGCGAGGTGGGCTGGGGACCCCCAGGGAGCAAGGACGGATTGCCCGAGGGGCAGCATTAAGGTGTCGCCTTATCCGGGGAGGTTGGGACCCTGCTCTCGTTGGCTTGGGGATGGAGGTGGGGGTGGGTGTTGGGCGATTTTAGAGCCCAGGAGGCCAAGCTGCCATTTCCTCCCTGGGAACGATTTCCAAAATGGACCCCGAGCTAACAGGTTCCTCCTGGACCCCCCTGGCCACCGCCTAAAGGCCAGCACCAACCTTCCTGCCACATTTTGGGAACAATTTGTAAAAATATAATAATCATTAAAAAGAAAAAGAAAACCCAGACTGGAGAGTTGTATAGGGACAGATGGGAAGGTGGCAGCTGTGGGGGGTAATAGTATTCAACATAGCCGGCGTGGTGGCGCATGTCTGTAATCTCAGTACTTGGGAAACTGAGACTGGAGGATCACAGGTTCGAAGTCAGCCTCAGCAATTTAGCAAGACTCTTGACAACTTAGTGAGACCCTGTTTCCAAATGAAAGATAAAATAGGGTTGGGATGTAGCTCAGAGGTAGAATTCCCTGGGTTCGATCCTCAGCACCAAAAAAAAAAAAAAAGTACCCAACATGTCCCCCACCCTCCATAAAAGAGTGCTAGGGAAAGGTAGGGATCTAGTGCAAATTGGTGAAAGAAAAGCTACCATGTAAACTAAAAACCTGCATCTAGGGCATGAATTAGGAGAATTTTATAGGAATTGGACTTGGGCAGGATCACCTGGAAATTCATATAGAAAAGTAGTCTCTTGTCTTTTAACGTATTACCAGTGTGTTCTAAATTGCGAAGAAGAAAATAAAATGAATTATTTGGAAATCATGTGTGGTTCCCAGGCTAGCTAAGTTGCAGCCCTTGATGTGGTCAAAATTACAGTAGCTGAGACTGGAGCTGGGGAACATCCCTCCTCCCTTACCCATAGGAGGAAAATAGAGGCTCAGAAGCGTTTCCACTCTTCCTGGGGTCTAGGTCAGCCTGCACCGATGATGCTTTGTACACCAGGGATCTATAAGTCAGAAGTCCATGAACTAGACCATCATTTCCAGATAGTGTTATCCAGGCTTCAGAGGTCTCCTTGGGGGTGTTGGGGGCTGTCTACATTTCTAGAATGTTCGGGGCCCCATATGCAGTGTTATAGGAAAATGTGTTCACTCCAGGTGGAGAACTTGGGGACCTGGTAAGTGACTGTTTCATTCAGAGCCGGGCTTTGGGGGCAGTTTCTCCTTCTGTTTTCTTTCTTTTTTAATTTTTTATTTATTTATTTTACCTGTTTGGTGGTATTGGTGATTGAACTCAGGGGTGTTCTACCACTGAGCTACAACCCCAGTCCTTTTTTTTTTTTTAATTATTATTTTTTATTTTGAAACAGGATCTTGGTAAGTACCACCCACTGCTGGCCTTGAACCTGTGATCCTCCTGTCTTAGCCTCCCAAGTACTGGTATTATAGGCATGTGCCACCCTGCCTGGCCCTTTTCCCTTTTTGCTTTGGCACCTTTAGCCTTGGTTCATTTGGGAACCTGTGAACACCCCGCTCCCCCCAAGCCCCTGCCTTGGCAGCTGTAGTCCATGTTACCTGGGCTCTCAAACCTGGAATTTGGCTGGTTCCTGCAGCAGGCCCTGGGTTTACTTCCTTCACCTGTACTTGGAAAAGCCTTCATGGTCCATTTTAGCCCTGGACACCTCCAAAAGCCCCGGGGAAGACGGGTAACATCACTTATGGGCCATAAAATGCCTGTGTTTTAAAATCCAACCTAAAGAAAAGCATCCTTGCAGCCTCTTCCTGGCAGACAGGGCAGGTGAGGGGCTGCCATGAGCTGGGCCAGCGTTTGAGGCAATGTCTATCACAGCCCCAGCCTCTCCCCACCCTGCTCCTCCCTCCTCCCTCCTCCCAGCCCCAGCCAGCGGCCCTCCGGATTCATCCCTGAGGCAGTGGACCTGCGGATCTGCGAAGTGCTGACATGTGCCCATCTCAGGGCAGATGCTGGGTGGCCATTAGCATGCAGCTGAATGTCCCTGCCACCTGTCAGCCTCTCTCTGGCCCACACTCCTCAGCTGGAGAGGAGGCAGAGGGCAGGGTGCCAGGAGCCAGAGGAAGAAAGGAGGAGGTGGCCTCTCACCCAAACACCTCTCTATGCAGTGCGACCAGATGCTGCCTCCCAGCCCGAGGGAGAGAGACTAGAACTCAGCTCTGGGGAACAGATTTGCCCGGTGGCCCTGGGTATCAGCAGTGGCCCACATGGCCTTCTGGTCCCTCAGTATAATGCACACGCTGTATCTCTTAGATCACCTGTCACCACAGTGCCTGGCATTCTTTCTGAGGGGTTAAGAAGATACTTTTTCAGTGCTAGTGTTTCCTTGGAAGTGACCGGCCCTTGCCATCTTGATTCATATGCCTTTATCATTCAAGAAATGTCTCAGCCGGGCGTGGTGGTGCATGCTAGTAATCCCAGTACTTGGGAGGCTGAGACAGGAGGATCACAGGTTCACGCAGCTACTTAATGAGGCCCTCCACACTTAGTGAGACCCTGTTTTAAAACAAAGAATAAAAAATAGGACTGGGGGTGCAGCGTGGAGGTAGAATGCCCCTGGGTTCAATCCCCAGTTCTGAAAACAAAAAACAGGCCGGGCATGGTGGTGCTCGCTTGTAATCCCAGTACTTGGGAGACTGAGACCAGAGGGTCCAGGTTCGTGGCCAACCTCAGCTACTTAGTGAGGCCCTCTGCAACTTAGTGAGACCCTGTTTCAAAATAAAGAATAAAAAACTAGAGCTGGGGGTGTAGCTCAGAGGTAGAATGCCCCTGGGTTCAATCCCCAGCACCACACACACACACAAAAAAATGTCTCTAAAGGAGAGGGATTCAGAACAGGAAATGTGGGACGTGACAAGAGGAAAGGCTGGAGCTGAAGAAGTCCCCTCAGGGGCAGGTGAATGAGGCAGAGTTGGGGACACCTCCCAGTTTTGCTGAGTCCAACAGGTGTGAGCACCTTCAGGCAGGTGTGAGCTGCATTTCTGGGTCCTCCCAGCACCTGTGGGAGTGGGGCACAGAGAAGGGGCTCAGTCTGTAGCACCTGGATTATTCTACCTCCCAAAGCCAATAGGTGTTGTCATATTGTCCTCCTGTCTTTTTCCTGCACAGAAGTCTCTCACAACAGTCAGAATCACATCCTGCACGCAATTTTGAATCATTTTATTTTCCCAGGACCATGTACCAAAAGCATGTCCAGGGTGCACTCTATCATTTTCAATATCTGCATGGTAATCCCTCAGGCAGGTTCATCTCAATGCACACCACCCTCACTCTTGTCAATAGCACCGCTGCACATTTGGGTGTGTAATGCTGTAACCTGGTTCTTTCTGTAGGAGGGATTTCTGCTGGGCATGATGTTGGAGAGTGTCCAGAGTCCAGGGAAGAGTGCCAGGGCTGGGCACAGCGTGTACCTGGCAGAGGAGTGATCAGGAGGAAGGATGAAGAGGCTGCCAGCCCCATTCTGCTCATTTTACCTGAACCCGCCTTCCCAACCAACCAAACCCACCCCTCCCGTGGCTGACAGAGCCGGTGGCAAACCTACTCCCCGAGCTCTGGGCCCTGCCCTGAGCAATACGGTGGTTACTAACCATGTGTAACTAAATTCAAGTGATTCAACCATTGCTTAAATTTAATTAAAACGGAGAATTTACTTTCTCCATCCCACTAGCCATACTGCAAGTCCTTAACAACTACCTGTGGTCAGTGGCCACTTTCAGCCACTAACACAGAATACTTCTATCCTTGCCCAAAGTGCTATTGGCCAGCGCTGGTCTCATCCCTCTGGATTCCTCCTCTCCCCTTACTCTCTGTTGGGGTAAGAGGGGCCAGCTGGCCCAAGAATCGAGCCCCCGGCCTCTGCCCTTCTAACTCCTCCCATGCGGGTATCTTTCCTCCTCTTTATCACAAGTCTATCCCTTGGCTTCGGGCCAGCATACGGCCCTGTCTGGATTCCTGCTCTGGCCTGGTCCTTGGCCTGGGCCTTGTACCACCCCAATAATGAGTTTCCTGCATAGTTAATCCGATCACAGACCAGCCTCAAGGTCGGTCCAGAGTCGCATCTTAGAACACCCATGTTGCAGGCAGCCAGTTTAACTTTTGCAGTTCACACACACGCTCTGAGCTTGGAGCCTTTGCACATGTTCTCACTTCTAGAATGCCCTTCTCCATCTACTGGTCCATGGATATACTAACATCTTCCAGGAAGCCTTCCCTGTACCCTTACCCCCTCGGCGCTCTCCTGACAGCCTGAGAACCCCATTGTCACAACTCCATACTGAATGGTTTTCTTATCTCCCCCACTGTACTCCAACTCCTTGAGGACAGGGGTCTTTTCCATCTCTGTGTACGGCAAAGTGGTGCACAGTAGGTGTTCAACACTGCTGTCACCACCAAGTAACACCTGGAGAGTAGGGTGTGGCACAGGGACCAGCCCACCTGACACTGCCCCAGGAGACTGTTCCTGCCAGCCTTAGCAACTTGGCAAGGCCCTCAGCAACTTAGTGAGACCCTGTTTCAAAATAAAAAATAAAATAAAATAGGGCTGGGGGTGTAACTCAGGAGTAGAACACCCCTGGGCTCAATCTCTAGTACCACACATACATACACAAAATAAAAATGGTAGCTGGGCATGGTGGCCCACACTTATAATTCCAGCACTTGGGAAGCTGAGACATCAGGATCACAGGTTCAAGACCAGCTTCAGCAACTTAGTGAGACTCTCAGCAACCTAGTGAGACCCTGTTTTTCCAAATAAAAAAATAAGATAGGACTGGAGGTTTAGCTCAGAGGTAGAATGCCCCTGGGTTCAATCCCCAGTAACACACACACACACACACACACACACACACACACACACACACGACTGAGGGTGTAGCTCAGAGGTAGAAGGACAATGCCATGTCCCACTCAGCTTCCAAATTTGAATTTTGCTTGACCTTGAAGCTTAGTCCAAATGAATGAATGATGATAGGTGTTTCTCAGCAGCAGCTGTTCCACAGGGACAGCTGTGGTGGTCTCTCCAGTGACAAGCATTGGCAGTCATTTTCCAGGTAAAAGTCTGTTCCAGTTGGGCTGAGCCAGTTGCATGAAAAAACATAATTTGGAGATGCTGTAAAGAGGCTGGGATTTGGAGTTAGGTGGAGCCAGGTTCGAACCCCCATTTGACAATGAATTAGCTGTGTGATCCTTGGGCAAGTCATTTGAGCTGCCTGAGCCTCTGTTTCTCCACTTGCAAAATAAAATAAGTCCTCCCTTACCCATGGTTTCACTTTCCAAAGTTTCAGTTACCCGCAGTCCTTTTGCAATCTCATTGCTTAATAATCCTCCTGGCACATTGTCAGGAGGTCAGTAGTAGCTAACTCCTGGTTCCTACATCCTACATCCTTCCCCTCACTTCATCTCACCACATAGGCGCTGTATCATCTCATTTTATCCCAACAAGAGTAAGTATAGTATATTTTGAGAGAGACCACATTCACATAACTTTGTGTGTGTGGGGGGTGGCAGGGATTGAGCCCAGGGCATTCTACCTCTGAGCTATACCTCCAGCCCTTTTATTTTGAAACAGGGTCACATTAAGTTGCTGAGGGCTTCACTAAGTTGCTGAGGCTGGCCTTGAACCTGCAATCCTCCTATCTCAGCCTCCCAAGTACTGGGATTACAGGTGTGTGCCACCATGCCTGGTTCACATAACTTTTATTACAGTATATTGCTACAGTTCTGTGGGTGGGTATGGGGGGGTATAACTGGGGATTGAACCCAGAGGTGCTCTACCACTGAGCTACATCCCCAGCCATATATATATATATATATTTTTTTTTTTTTTTTTTGCAGTATTGGGGATTGAACCCAGGGGCATTCTACCTCCGAACTACACCCCCAGCCCTATTTTTTATTCTTTATTTTTTGAAACAGGGTCTTGCTACGTTGCGGAGGGCCTCACTAAGTAGCTGAGGCTGGCCGCGAACCCAATACTCCAGTCTCAGCCTCCCAAGTACTGGGATTACAAGTGTGCACTACCATGCCTGGCTCCTTTTTATATTTTTACATTTTTAGACAGAGTCTCACTGTATAGCCCAGGCTGGCCTCGAATTTACGATCTTCCTGCCTGAGCCTCCTGAGTAGGCTGGGATTGCAGGTGTGCACCACTGCACCCAGCTCGTTCTACTTTATTATTAGTTACCATTGCTAATCTCTTACTGTGCCTAAATTAAAGTTTATCATAGGTTTGTATGACTAGGAAAAAACATAGCATATATAGGGCTTGGTACTAGTCTCAGTTTCTGACATCCACTAGGGGTCCTGGAATGTATCCCTGCAAATAAAGGGGGTTCACTCACTCTGTTCTAATGGGTGCCCTCCCAGGGGGAGCCGAGGGGTTCCTTATCATACCCTTTTTGTTTGTGTGTGTGGTACTGAGGATTGAACCCAGTGGCATTGTACCTCCAAGCTACACCCCCAGCTCTATTTTATTTTACTTTGAAACAGGGTCTCATAAGGTTGATGAGAGTCTCACTACTTGCTGAGGCTGTCCTTGAACCTATGATCCTCCTGCCTCAGCCTTCCAAGTACTAGGATTACAAGCGTGCCCCACCACGCCTGGCTTGTTTATTCTACCCTTTCTGAAACCCAGTCTACTTCCGGCTCCTAGGCCTGTATGAACTCAATCTTACCATGGACGGCCCTGCCACCACAGGAGCAGAGGTGGCCATCTCAGCCACCCTGGTGGCCAAGGACAATGGCAGCCTGGCCCTGCCCACCGACGCCCACCTGTACCGCTTCCACTGGATCCACACCCCGCTGGTGCTCACTGGCAAGGTGGAGCAGGACCTCAGCTCCACCATCCGCCTGGTGGGCAACGTGCCCGGGGACTTCCCGGTGTCCGTCTGGGTCACTGCTGCCGACTGCTGGATGTGCCAGCCAGTGGCCAGGAGCTTCGTGGTCCTCCCCATCACAGGTGAGGTTCTTTCCTGTGTACTCATTTGCCTTCAAACCCTTGGTGCAGAGAAAAACATCCGGCCCCACTAATAATTACATAAATGCAAATTATACCCATGGAGTCCTTCTCTGTCGTCAGTTGAGTTAAAAGGGATGAGAACATGATAATATGTATTGTAGGCATGGTCGTGCTGAAATGGGCACTTAAAGCACATATTGCTGCTGGTGGTATAGATTAATATAATCCTTTGGAGAGCAGCTGGTCAATATGTGTTGATGGTTATAAATTATTCTTGTCTTAGGCTCAATCATTTGTTTACTGATTCTTCCTTCTGACTCTTACACCACAATCTCTCTATCTCTATTTCTATCTCTATCTCTATCTCTATCTCTATCTCTTATCTCTATCTCTCTATCTCTATCTCTATCTCTCCAGGAGGTTCCCATCCTCTCGCCCTGTGGGTACTTATAAGTTAATAACAAATTTATCTTCAGGAAATAAACCTCCATTTGGAAAATGCTTTACGTACTAAGATGTTCATTGCAATGGAGTTCATAATAGCAAAAGAAAATATAAACAAACTAAGTATATAACCATTAGAAGACTGGTTAAATATACTGAAATAATTTATGTGACTATTTTATAATGAACCTTACAATGAGTTTGCAATGTCATGGGTAAATACTCATGCTTATAAAATTATATATATGTATGGAGAGAGAGCATAGAATTGTATAACCAACAATAAGCTGTGTTTAATACATGTCTACAATTAAATTCACCCACACATACTTTGTGTTACTTCAAAACATCAACAGTGGTGGTGTTTGAATTATAGTTTGTTCTCTTTTTTCCTGATTTTGAGCATTTCCAAGGGAGCTCTATGAGCACACCTTACTTACTTTCTGCTTTTGTGGTGAAAAAAAAAGCATTTAAAGTTTTCTTTTCTTTCTTTTTTTTTTTTTTTTGCACTGAGGATTGAACCCAGGGGCATTCTACCTCCGAGCTACACCCCCAGCCCTATTTTTTATTCTTTATTTTGAAACAGGGTCTCACTAAGTTGCTGAGGCTGACCGGAACCCAGATCCTCCTGTCTCAGCCTCCTAAGTACTGGGATTGCAAGCCTGTACCACCACGCCCGGCTCTTTTCTTTTTTTAAAGAAAGAGACTCAGGGCTGTGACCTGACCCAGCCCAGCCCCCTGAGCGTGGAGATGTGATCAATAGAACTGCACATTTTCTTAGGCTTGTCTGACATTTTGAAATGCAGTCATCCCTCAGTATCTGCGGAATACTTCATCCTTTCTTCCAGGACCCCTGTGGATACCAAAATCCACGGATGCTCAAGGCCCTTATACAAAATGGTGTAGTATTTGCACACATCCTACGCACACCTTCCTGAATACTTTAAATAATCTCTTGATGACTTATAGTACCTGGCACACTATATGTAACTAGTTGTTAGACTTTGTTGTTCAGAGAATAACAAGAAAAAAGTCTGCATATGTTCAGTACTGATGTAAGTTTTTCAAGTATTTCATATCCATAGTTGGCTAAATCTGTGCATGCAGAAACCATGGATACAGAAAACTGACTATATTTCCCAAAAGTTCCTTGCAGAGGCTGTGCATTTCCTTCTGGTCCTGGGCATCTTCAGGGTTCTGGTGAAAGGGGTACAGGAGTGAAAGCTATGCATGTAACAACTTCTTCTTCTTCTTCTTCTTCTTATTATTATTATTATCATTATTATTATTATTTGTGGTACTGGGGATTGAACCCAGGGACATTCTGCCTCTGAGCTATACCCCCAGCCCTCTTTTATTTTTTTGTTTGAAATAGAGTCTCACTAGGTTGCTGAGAGTCTCACTGCATTGCTGGGGCTGGCCTTGAACCTGCGATCTTCCTGTCTCAGCCTCCCAAGTACTAGGATTACAGGCATGCACCACCACGCCTGACCTGTTCATGTTACTTAATACTGTGCATCTTCGTCAGTATCCACTCGGCAGAGGGATGGCTTGGATGCCTATGTGTTCAGGGACCTTTGAGGTCCCCTCATCCCACCCAGCTCTGGCAACCAGAAGGCCTGGGAGGGGAGTAGCTGCCTTGCTAGCGGACCACGAGGCCGGGCCCAGGCTCCTCCTTCCCGCACCTCCATGAATTTACCCTTCCCCCATCTTTCCCAGAGTTCCTCGTGGGGAACCTTGTCATCACCCAGAACACCTCCCTGCCCTGGCCCAGCTCTTACCTCACCAAGACAGTCCTTAAAGTCGCCTTCCTCCTCCATGACCCGAGCAACTTCTTCAAGACGGCCTCCTTTCTCTACAGATGGGATTTCGGAGATGGGTATGTCCTTACTTATTCCCCTTAATACCCCAAAGACATGGCGGGTAGCTGGAGGCCCTGTCGTGTGTGCCCTGCTGTCCCACATATCATGCAGAATACTCCATACTTCCACACCAAACTTCTTGAGCTCTGTGCCAGGCCTGGGGTCCCTGCAACACCCAGGAGCCGCTGGCTGGCTCTGCCTTTGAGGTGTTGCAGCTCAGGAGACCATTGGTGCCAACATCGCCCTGAAGGAAGGTCAAGGTAGGTAGGATTTTTCCCCCATTTGATTTTGAAAGGCACCCAGCCCTAACAAGGCCTTATTTACATATCTCGCAAAGGCCCAGGTCTATAGTATCTTCTCTGCAAATTTACTTTTAGAATACTAGAGTGATGAGCCGGGTATGGTGGCACACGCCTGTAATTCCAGTACTTGGGAGGCTGAGACAGGAGGATCACAGGTTCAAGGCCAGCCTCAGCAAGTTAGTGGTACCCTACTTAAAAAAAACAAAGGCTGGGGGTGTAGTTCAGAGGTAGAATGCCCCTGGGTTCAATCCCCAGTACTAAAAGAAACTCTATTATTTGGGTTTACTATTATTATTATTATTAATTATTATTATTATTATTTTGTGGTACTGGGGACTGAACCTAGGGGTGCTCTACCTACGAGATACACCCCCAGCCCTATTTTATTTTTATTTTGAAACAGGGCCTTGCTAAATTGTTGAGGCTGTATTCTCCTGTCTCTGCCTCACAAGTACTGGGATTACAGATGTGCACCACCACACCCAGCTGGTTTCATTATTTTAATATGTTTTGTTTTTGTTTTTGTTTTTGTTTTTTTGTGGTACCGGGGATTTAACACAGGGGCGTTCTACCTCCACGCTATGCCCCCGGCCCTATTTTTTTTATGCTTTATTTTTGAAACCGGGTCTCATGGAGTTGCGGAGGGCCTCGCTAGGTAGAGAGACAGAGAGAGAGAGACAGAGAGAGAGGAGAGAGAGAAAGAGAGAGAGAGAGAGAGAGAAAGAGATCGATCGTGTGCACGCACATGCGTGCTGAGGTTGGCCGCGAACCCGGATCCTCCGGTCTCCGCCTCCCAAAGTACTGGGATTACAAGTGTGTGCCACCACGCCCGGCTATTTTAATATGTTAAAGGAGAAAGATCATGGGATCATACATATATATATATATATATATATACACATATATTTTGGTACTAGGGATTGAACCCAGGGATATTCTACCTCTGAGCTACACCTCCAGCCCTTTTTATTTTTTATTTTGAAACAGGGTCTCACTAAATTGCTGAGGGTCTTGCGAAATTGTTGAGGCTGGCCTCAAACCTGTGGTCCTCTTGTCTCAGCCTCCCAGGTACTGGGATTACAGGCATGGGCCACCATACCCGGCCATGAGATCATCTCTTTAAATGTCAAAGAGGTGTTAGAATGAGCAGAAAGTGGACATTCCATATTATCTCAGTAAACTAGGAGAGCGTGTTACTGGAACCAACAACCAACATTATAGTGAGTGATGAAACTCAGAACGTGCATTCCCTGGCCCTCGGTGAGGAGGGGGTCTGTGGCCGGACGCTGGGGGCTGGGGCTCGGGTGCTGGCGTTGGTGAAGGCATCAAGGGTCTGGCACAGCAAACCGGTGGGTGATTCTGACAGGCAAAAGTGCTGAGAATCATGCCGACTGCCCCTGTGCAGCATGAAGCCAACAGGCTGTCCCCATCTGCCTCTTAGAGGACACAGAACCTGTCATCCACATCAGAGCCCCACGCAGAGAGGGGTGGAAGGGATGTGGGACTGTCCCTGGCCTCCGTTTCCTCATCTGTGAAATGGGCCTGCTGTGGTGACAGGTGTGCTCGCTGGTAGTCACTTGTCACCTTACAGCCGTTCCTCACCCTAACAAGTCCCACAAATGAGTTCTGAGTTACGAGAAGGGGAAACAGCCTGTCCCCCTCCCTCCTCCCTGTCATCTCGCAGGACCCTGATGGTGACCGAAGACCCTGTGGTCTATTATAACTATTCGATTATTGGAACCTTCACTGTGAAGCTCAAGGTGGTGGCGGAGTGGGAGCAGGCAAAGGCGGAGGCCACGAAGGGAGGCATCGTGCAGAAGACGGGTGACTTCTCCGCCTCGCTGAAGCTGCAGGGTGGGTCTCCCCCCAGCTGGCGCAGGCTCAGGGTCTGAGCCCCGGATACCACTCTTTCTAGATCAGAGTGGCTCCAGCCCGGCACCAGCTGAGCCCCTGGCTTTCTGAGCAGTCTCCATCAGTATCCTCACTTCAGATGGGGTACCCAAGGCCACAGGTGGGGTGACATGGCTGCTCAGTGGCAGAGCTGGTATCTGAGCCCAGGCCTACCTGTGACCTCCCTTGGGAGAGGGACAGAGGAGAGGACAGGGTGGTGGCCACTCAGCCCTGGGTCCCAGGAGCCCCCTGACAGCAGTTCTGCACTGCCAGGTCTAATGGGGTCCTCTTTCCTTACAGAAACCCTTCGAGGCATCCAGGTTTTGGGGCCCACCCTAATTCAAACCTTCCAAAAGATGACAGTGACCTTGAACTTCCTGGGGAGGTAAGTGAACCCCTAGAGTATACCGTGGGTGCCCTGTGGCCCTTCTTCACTCTGACAGATGCTCCTGAGCCTGCATGACCCCCCTCAGTGTCCTGATCTGGATGGTGTGATGCTGGGGCCAGGTCAGTTTGGTGTCCCATCCTGGAAAGGTCACTGAAGTTCATGTCCATGTGACTTTCCCTGGACTTGGTCTGGGCTCCTCCCCTTGCCTGGCCGTATCTGAAAACCTGTCCCTGTTCCCCGGCAGCCCCCCTCTGACCCTGTGCTGGCGGCTCAAGCCTGAGTGCCTCCCGCTGGAGGAAGGGGAGTGCCACCCCGTGTCTGTGGCCAGCACGGCTTACAACCTGACCCACACCTTCCACGATCCTGGGGACTACTGCTTCAGCATCCGGGCCGAGAACGTCATCAGCAAGACACACCAGTACCACAAGATCCAGGTGTGGCCTTCCAGTAAGTGACACCCCGCCTCAGGCTGCCACGCCACACAGGCAGTAAACGCCTGTCAACCCTGCCACCACCACCACCACGTTCCCACAGCCGAGGTCAACAACACCAACCCCACCAACACAAGCACTGTCACTAACCCGCCTGACCCCAGCAGCGACCAACGCCACCAATACCAGCACCACCAAACTCTACCCACACCATCAGCAACCAACTCTACCAACCTCAGTACCATCACCCACCAATATGACCAGCACCCCATCAACACCAGCCCACTAAACAGTGACAGTCGACTCAGATACCTCCATTACCCCACACGGCTAACGATTCCTCCCCCCCCATCATCAGTACTGACAACTCCACCAGCATCCCCACCATACTGCCTCAGTCATCTCTGTTCCCACCCAATTCTGTGAACACCAGACTGGAAATGGCAGAGTCTGTAACCATTCCCACCAATTCCACTCCCACCGCCAGCCATTTGCCACTGTGCTGCCCCAGCCTCACCCCAACTTCAGCTTCCTCGTGACCACCACTGTCAACCCCCCTCCTATAGATTACCAACCAACATGTCCCCAACATGTGTACTCCCACACTAACTGGACCCCACCATCACCCCTAGGGCTGTTGCCACCATTAAAACCAGAGTCCCCCGCAGTTCTGCTGCCTGGCTCCCCTGGCTGTGATGGCCCCCGGGGAGTATGGGTAAATCAGAAAGTGCACAGTGTGGCTGTGGACTCTGGAGTCCCAGAGAAATGTGTCCTTACATAGAGGAGAAAGGATAAGCCCAGAACCCTAAGGGATTGCCTTTTACATGCTCTGCCCGGTCCCATCTTTCATGCTACAAAAAGGGAAACCAAGGCACAAAGGTCCTGGGTACTGCATGTCCAGGACCCACTGAGATCTGTGAAGAAGAGAGCAGTACGACGCTCCCACCATGTTTCCATGAAAACGAGCCTCTTGGCAGAGGGGGAGGGAAGAGTGAGAGGGGAAGCCGGGCGTGGTGGCCTGCGTCTGGAATCTCAGTACTTGGGAGGCTAAGACAGGAGGATCGCAGCTTCAAGGACAACCTCAGCAATTTAGTGAGACCCTGTTTCAAAATAAAAAAATAAAATAGGGCTGGGGTTGTAGCTCAGAGGTAGAATGCCCCTGGGTTCAATCCCTAGTACCAAAAAAAAAAAAAAAAAAGTGAGAGGGAACCCACACTTCCTGATCACCTGCCCTGTGGCAGGCACATCCACGCCCCTCACCTCACCGCCTCTCCCTGGCAGCCTCATGGGCCAGCATGAGCGTCAGGTAGCCTGGCTGGAGCCAGGATTCAAACCCACAACCACCTACTGCAGACGCTGAGTTCTTTCTCCTTCACCATGCTGCCTCCTAGCAGCAGGCTCGGTGGGCAAACCTGGCGCTGCCAGAGGGTGGGACGCTGTGGCAGGGGTCACTGTGCTGCTCAGGGGCCCTCACGGCACGGCCTCCCAGAGCATGTCAGCCAGCACGGCGAGGAGGAAACGGCGATGTCTTTATGGCTTAGACTCAGGAGTCGTATGCTGTCATGCTTGTCATCTGCTCTGCACTAGGAGCCGGTCACTGAGTCCAGGCCACACTCAAGGGGTGGGGAGCTTAGCTGCCCCTCTCAGAAGTCCCTATTAAGTAACTTGTAGACATATCTTAAAATCTCCACACACACGCATTTATTTTTTGTCAAGTCTTGGGTTTGCCTGCTGGCTTGCCTTGTTGGGATGCACGTATGTAAGGGAAATCCACCATCGGTGGGGGTTCTCGCCTGCTTCGAGCTTGCCTCTGGACAGTCACCGTCTCAGCGCAGCGTCCCAGGCCCATAACGTCCCCCTCTCCCTCCCAGCCATCCAGCCGGCTGTCTTTGCTTTCCCGTGTGCCACGCTCATCACCGTGATGCTGGCCTTCATCATGTACATGACCCTGCGGAACGCCACTCATCAGAAGGACATGGTGGAGGTGAGTGCGCAGTGGGGTGGGAGCTGGGCCACTGAGGCTTGCCCAGGAGGGATCTGTGGAGAGGGTATGAGGACCAGGCCAGGATGCCTGGGGGAAAGGGGTCTGATGTTACAGCAAAGCCCCGAGACTTGGGATGATATACCAAAGGGGTATCTGCGACCAGGCAGGGTGGGACACTCCTGTAATCCCAGTACTTGGGAGGCTGAGACAGGAGGATCACAAATTCCAGCCTCAGCAACTTAGTGAGACACTGTTTCAAAATAAAAAGGACTAGGGGCTAGGTAGAATGCCCCGGGTTCAATCCCCAAACCAGAGGGAAAAAGGGGGGAAGGGGAAGGCAGCATCTGCAGACTGGGCAGAATGGCAGAGTTGGTGTCCCATCTGACCTACCTCCTGCACTCGCCCCTTGCAGAGTACCTGCAGTGCCAGGCGGGCGTTTCTGCGCCGCCCACTCTGCTGCTAGGCAGCTGAGTTCATAAGGCCACCTGGGGCTCCCGGTGGGTGGTGATTGACCCATGGGGTTTTGTTCACCATAGGTGGCTGATTTTGACTTTTCCCCCATGTCTGACAAGAACCCGGAGTCGCCCTCTGGGGTCAGGTGCTGCTGCCAGATGTGCTGTGGGCCTTTCTTGCTGGACACTCCTTCCGAGTACCTGGAAATTGTCCGAGAGAACCATGGGCTCCTCCCGCCCCTCTACAAGTCTATCAAAACGTACACCGTGTGAGCGCCCCCCACCGGCCCCGTCTCAGTGTTACCTGACTGCCTACCGGGAGCTTCCAGCAGGGTGGTGTGTGCCACTGAACGGGAGGGGTTCATGTGCGCAGGGCCATTTGCCCAGGCCAGCCGTCCATCTGTACAGTCCAACCACGGCTGCACACCCCTCTCAGTCACCCCTGTCCCCAGCCATCCTCCCATCTGCCACTGCGGTAAGCCTCTCCCAGTCGCCCCACCCACCCTCTGCCATACAGGGCTCTGACATTTGGCGAATTCCCTTGGGACCCTCTTGGGTGGGCCTGGCTGCCCTCACCCATTCCTCTCATATTGGCACATCTGCCATCCATCAGGGGTTTACACGTCCCTCCCTGGGGCAGCCCTGCCCATGCCAGAGAGCTAGGAAGGAGGTCACAGACCATTCAGAACACATGGTGAAAGGTCTGAGGCACAGATGGGCACACACGGAGAGGAGCACACACACACGGAAATACACACATGTCACACGGGCATCTCACGTGATTGACTCTGTATCTGTCAGGTCCGTTGCTGGATGTACTTGAAGTAGAACTCCGATGAAATTCGAGCTGCCCCATTAGCACCCGGGGCTGGCCTCTCCCTTTGTGCCCTGTCTCTGCAGCTCCCTGGTCCCATTGTGAGGCCACCCTGCTCCCTGCCTGCCTGCCAGGAACTGGATAGGGGGAAGGACGAACACTGGCACGTGGAATGCTTTATACCTGCACCTACTTTTATTGAAACCCACAATCAGCGTCCACTGTGGAAAAGGCCTTGCAGCAAAAGGAGAGGTTGGGCCAGTGGGACTTGGCTTCCCGGCGCGTGTGCATGCGCGGGGCGCGCTCTGCCTGTCCAGCTGCTCCCAAGGTGACCTCAAGAAGGAAGCCAGCCCCCTCTCCTCCCCTCCAGCCCGGTGATCCAGGAGACAGGCAGAGCAGGAGGGAGATGATGAATAGACCCAGGTGCAAATGTTCAGGTGTGCCGCAGCAGCCTGCACCTGCAGGGGAGGGAAGGCAGGACCATGGGGGTGGGGCTCTGTTGCCGTAACCATTTGCTCTCAGACCCTGTGCTGAAAATAGTGTTCACACTGTCGCGCAGCTCATTCCCATGAAATCCTGCCATTATTGCCAAATAAAGCTTGAGTACTCTGAATATGCCGAGCACATTCGGTGTGGCAGCGTCTCTTTTTCATGCCTGGACGTTGCAGCCTTGCAAAGGGCAAGAGCAGTGCTTGCATACAGCAGGACATCCCGTCAAGTTCCATGTTGATGGGAACGAAATGGAGCTCACTAGGGTTCCTGGAGGCGGACTCAGGTGTCCCCGGGTGACTTTGACTTCCACCCCAGTCTGAGATCCCAGGTAGACTTGCAGAATTTGGGGGCTGCCCAGGCCTTGGAGGGTGGTCTGCCTGACTTAACAGGCAGAGCTGTATATTGTAGGCTCCTCCCTGCTGGCCTTTCAGAGTGCTTCCCAGTGTGAGTTCTTCTGGGGGAAGAACTCAAATGAGGGTTCCAGGCCAGCAGCCCCTGGCAGCTGGCTCTTGCAGGTCCATTGCTGGGCCACAGCAGCACCCAGCATACCAAGAGTTTGCCCACATGTCCTCTGTTAGCTCTCATTCTACACACAACCCAGCCCTGGACAGAAGGGGCTGGAGCAGCTATTCCTACCACCCTGTAGTCCCAGGAGGGGTTCCCACAACCACAATGGAGTCAAAAGAGAATCAGTTCCGGGGCATGGTGGTACATGGCTGTAATCCCAGTACTTGGGAGGCTGAGACAGGAGGATCGCAGGTTCAAAGCCAGCCTCGGCAACTTAGTGAGGCCCTCCATAACTTAACAAGACCCTGTTTCAAAATAAAAAATTAAAAAGGGCTGGGGGTGTAGCTCAGAGGTAGAATGCACCTGGATTCAATCCCCAACACCACAAAAACAAACAAACAAACAAAAAACAAAATAATAACAACAACAACAACCAAAAAAAAAAAAAGAGAGAGAGAGAGAGGAAGGGAGGGGAGAGAGAACCTTTTTCTTTCTTGCTTGCTTTCTTTCTTGCTTTCTCAGTGCTGGGTATGGAACCCAGGGCCTTGAACATGCTAATCATGCGTTCTACCACTGAGTTACACTCCCAGCTCCAACTTTGTAATTTTGCCCACACCAATAAAAACCACATTTTCCTTTAGGAAACCTTACAAGGGCTCACTGAAGTTCCCCCAGTGCTGAACAGGATGGGGGTATCCTGGGACAGTTCTGGGGTTTCAAGCCTGATATAACTAAAGTGGGTTTCCATGAAAATGTGGACGAACACACAGACTGGAACTGGGCATGGCCTCTAATCCTAGTACTTGGGAGGCTGAGGCAGGAGGATCGCAGGTTCAAGGTCAGCCTCAGCAATTTAGCAAGTCCCTCAGCAATTTAGCAAGACCCTATTTTAAAATAAAGAATAAAAAGGGTTGGGGTATAGCTCAGAGGTAGAATGTCCCCAGGTTCAATCCCCAGTACCAAAAACAAAACAAAACAATACAAAACAACAAAAACAAACAAGACAAAACAAATACGGACTGGGTTGAATAGTGTTCCTGCCAAATTCATCAGCCTGGAACCTGGGGGGAAAGGCCTTGTAATGGATTAATGCCATTAAGTTAAATCAAGTTCACTCTAAATTAGGATGGGCCTCAGTCTAACGACTAGTGTCCTTATAAGAAAAGAGAAATGTGTTTGGAGATAGATCCATGTGTAGGGAAGACAGCCGTGTAACCATGGAAACAGGGATGGGAGTGATGCATCTAATAGCCAAGATAAGCCACAGGCTGGCAGCACCAGGAGCCGGGAGAGGGGCCTGGATCACACGCTCCTTCAGAAGGAACCAACCTTGCTAACACCTTGCCTCCAGACTTCTGACCTCCCAAACTGTGAGAGAATACATTTCTGTTGTTATAAGCCACACAGTTTGTGGCGCTTCCTTACAGCAGCCACAGGAAAGGGGTATGCTTCCCCATGTCAATTTTGGCAGCTCTATCTCACACACGCCATCTCTATCCGATAGGAAACCCATTAAATTCAACTCAGAATCCAACCACATCTCCCCTCATGCCTGCCACCAATGCCCCTCCCCAGTGGATCCTCCTCGGTTCCTGTCGGGAGTCACCTGCCCCTCACTCACCCTGTCCCAAGTCTATTCCCAAAATCAAACCAGGTCAACTTTGTTTTGGTTTTAGTTAGGGGGGGGCCTGGGGAGCGAGTGGATGGATACAAAGTTACAAGTGGATAGGAGGGTAAATTCTGGTGTGGTACAGCTGCCTAGGATAGCACTGGGTAGGGTGACTATGATTAATAACAATGTAGCACACACTTCAAATAGCCAGAAGAGAGGATTTTGAATGCTCTCACCACAAAGAAACAATAAATGTGAGAGGTGATGGAAATGTCGATTACCTGATCCGACCCTGACACATTGTATGCATGTAATGCACTATCACCTTGTATCCCATAGATATATTCATTTCTGTGTCAAGTAAAAAAATTTAGGAGGTATTCTACCTCCAAGCTACACCCCCAGCCCTTTGAGTGTGTGTGTGTGTGTGTGTGTGTGTGTGTGTGTGTGTGTGTGTGTTACTGGGGATTGAACCCAGGGGCATTCTACCTCTGAGCTCCAGCCCCAGCCCGATTTTATTTTTTATTTTGAAACAAGGTCTCACTAAGTTAGGAAGGGCCTTGCTAAGTTGCTAAGACTGGTGTGAACCTGCCATCCTCCTGTCTCAGTCTCCCAAGTACTGGGATTATAAGCGTGTGCCACCATGTTCAGCTTAATTTTTATTTTAAAACAAGGTCTCAGTAAATTGCTGAGGCTGGCCTCAAACCTGTGATCCTCCTGTTCCAGACTCCCAAATACTGTGATTACAGGTGTGTGCCAGCAATCTTGGCTAAAATTAAAAAACAAAAAGAAAGAAAGAAAGAGAGAGAGAGAGAGAGAGAGAGAGAGAGAGAGAGAAGGAAGGAAGGAAGGAAGGAAGGAAGGAAGGAAGGAAGAAAAGGTCCACCAGGACCATGTCCTCATTTGCCCCAAATCTCCCATCTTAGATATCCTTCAGGTGGCCCTCAAGTCCCTGCACAACCTGCCTGACCTTGCAGTTCTCACCCCCTGCAGCTTGTCCAGGCCTTGCCCTGGCTGGTCCCCCTACCCAGTGGGACATGCGCAGTGTTCCCCATGGTCTCCACACATTACCTCTGGGAGGTCTACCGGGTCCTCCTCACCCCCCTCTTCTATCTGTCCCCCATAGCATGTATTACCTTTTTTTTTTTTTTTG
>PVJS01008338.1:0-45562 GCA_004027185.1 Glis glis | reverse complement strand
CCCAGAGAGGAGATCTCTGTTATTGGTGGATTTATAAAACTCCAAGTGAATTAAAAAAATGTGAATAACGCAGCAGAGATAAAGAATATCATATGTTTGGATGAACAGGCATTGAGGATGGAATTGTATAATCTTTAAATCATATGTGTTCAAGATTTACTCGGAAGTGGACTTTAATTAAGGAAAACTTAATACTAATTTTTTATGATGAGATAACCTAGACTAAAGGAATGGATGAACATGTTATTGTTCCTATTAGAACAGAAAAAAAAGGTCAGACCTTCCAAAGAGCTGCCAAAGGATCCATAAAGCTCAAGCAGATAATTAACCGTAGTCTCAGACTCCAGCCATGAAGGCAGCACAATGTCCTGAGAAGGCCACTCACCTCTCAAAGGTCATCAACTACCCACATCTAAGGGCAGAAAGAGGTTAGGCTCTCTTGTCTCCAATATAAAAATCTCATAAAAGCCCCTTCTACATTCCTCAGATGGCAGTTTGGAGAAGAACAGTAGCAAGTTATTGTCCAAAGACTAAGAGTATACAAGGCAACAATTTAAACTATAATGACAATTTGTTTATGGTTCAGGACTTAAGTTTTCCCTGAAGTCAAGCATGAGGCTCATAAACTTCTGTCAACTGTAGTCAAAATAAAGGACTAGCAATTGCATTATACCTACAAATTGTAGTATGATTAATTTTGAAACTTCATGCACAGACATGGTGTTAACTTTTGTAGATTATACATAAAACTCAAGCCCTTATACTGAAATAAAGCTAATATTTCAGAAAAGACCATTTAGACCTATTAACATCAATTTTCTTCTGTTAATAGAGCTAATACCACAAATGTATAAATTCTCCATTTAGCATGTATTTTTTCTCTCTCAAACAAAAAGGATTACCTTCAAGACTGCTCAAATGACTAATCTACTTATACTGGTTTTTGCAGCTAATCATTTACTTATGTTCTTGTATATTATAAAAAGAATGTTGCATCACAGAATTACGTTGAAAAAATTGTCATATAATTGTCATCTAATATGTCATAGAGGAATTGCTTTCAGTTGTAAATAAAAACATGATATAGAGATAGTTATTTGTTAAAAGTATTAAAATATATAGAAAATAACAAAATTTATAACCATTATGATACTGATTATGCTTATAATACAAACTCAAAATATTTTAATGATGAGTACTAAGTTAATACCTCCTATCTTTTCTTATTTTTAAACAATATACTAAAATAATTTTCTAATTAGTACTAAGCCTCTAGTATTTTTCTATTATTTTCCAGACAGCTTCTTTTGTCCAAAAGTTTGAACTGAAAATACACATATTTTATATACATTGATATGTTTATGATTTGTGTTTTCTTTGCATTTTTGGATCATATGGCAAGGAAAGGCAATATTGATAAGATCACTGTGATGGTTAACCTGCATTGTCAACTTGATTGGACTGACACCTAGAATTATTCAATTTTGGTAATTAATTTGGTGAGATGATTGACATATGGAACAACAGATTCAGAGAGAAGTCCAACCCTGAATGTGACTGACACTATCCAATAGGCTGGGGCCCCCAGAGGAACGAAGGGCTGGAGAAGGAGGAAGCAAACTAAACACAGCTTGATTCTTCCTAGGTGGAGGTGCATCTGCTCCCACCTGGGGATATGTGAAGAGTTTCAGCTCCTCGGCTCTTCCAAGTGGTCTCTCACTGACAGTTCTCCAGTGAGTTTCCAGGTCTTTCCATTTTTGTCCGGGCCTGTAACCTTGGTCGTTCCTGCTATGTGAGTACAGGTCCTGGCCCACTCAAGCAGCTCCTGGTTCTTCCAGCTCTCCAGGTACAGGTGGCCACTTGGGACTATCCTGTTGTTGAGTGTAAGCCAATTTGATAAATCCCCTTTTATAATATACATATCCTGTGAATTCTGTTTCTCTAGAAAACCCTGACTAATACAGTCACAATTTGATTAATGAAGTCCATAAAGGAACAACACTTGCAATATGTAGGGCATTCCAGGATAAAGAAAAAGCAACTACAATTTCCCCAAAAGGAAATTTGGATAGGCATGTTCAATGCTGTAAAAGAGGCCAATGTTGTTGGAGTGGAAAGGGGAAGACATGAGATGAGAGAGATAAGGAAAAGCCATCTTGTGAGGTCCTTAGAGTTTACTCCCAGTGTGTGAAAAACCAGTGGAGGATTTTGAACAAAGGAACACAAACTGCCCTATATTTTGTCCTAACCAATATGGTTGTTTTATTTACAAAAGATTAACATTCAGCAGACAGGTTATCAATGAGATGCCAGTAGAGATTACAAATGGTTAAAAAAATGTGTTGATTGGAAAGTGAAGGTATCAGCTTTGTTGTTTTCAGGGGTTCTTTACTTTTCTAAAAATGTTAGGATATATCAATTTAGTAAATTGGATTTTTAAGTGATCATTTATATTTGGATATATATCTCTGTATATTTATGCATATAGATATATAGACATTTCTATATATTCCCAGGAATATATATATTTATATATAGATAGAGATAGATAATTCTATATATGTTTTCAGATATATGTAAATATTTGTATATACATATATTCCTGAGCAGAATGAATAGGTTCACCAATCTTAGTGATCAGAGGAAAAAATCTTATACAAATATATTGACATAGTATAACAGTCAAGGGTCAATTTATAAGTTCAGAACATCTTCTTTTACAAACTTGAATTATAGATGATTAGGAGAATGTCAGGTTAACAAGAGAGGAAACAGGCTCAAAAGAGCAAGTATAAAGACCCAGAGAGAGGAAAGTTCTTGGCATATTCCAAAAATTAAAAAATAAGTTGAAGTTCTTATGAACAAAGAGTGAAGTGGTAACTATAAACCTAAAGAAAAGAATTAGACAATGCAGGGCTTTTAGATCAGTGTGTTAGTTTGATATTTTGTCCTAAAAGAAGACAGGCACCTTGAACGATTTTTGCTAGGCAATTTATATTATTTAATTTTTTTAGTGACCCTCAAATTTTATTTTTTTATAATTTGTTTATTGGTACATTGTAATCATACATCTTTATGAGTTTTAGGGTGGCAGAAGTATACATGCATACACTTGTCAATTACTCTCAGAGCTCTCTAGAAATGGAACTTGTATGGGGAGGCACAAGTACAAAAGAGAAAATGAATATACAGATCATTGCAGAAAACTGACAGTACCAGACTTCAATCTTTACTATAAATCTATAGTAATCAAGACACCATTATATTTGAGAAAGAACATACAAACATCAATGGAGAGGGATAGAGAATACATAAATAAACCAAAAGAATAGCCAACTGATCTTTTGCAAAGGAGGAAAGACTGTACAGTAAAGGAAAGAAAATCTTATCAACAAATTGTACTAAAACTGGACATCTACATGCAAAAATCCAATCTACACATAGACCTTATAAATTTCACAAGAATTAACCCAAAATAGATCACAGACTTAAATATAAAATGTGAAAATGTTAAACACCTATAAGAGAACATAGGAAAATATCTACATGACCATGTGTTTGATGATCACTTTTTAGATAAAAATACTTAAAGTAATTTTGTGAAATAAATACTTATTAAGATGGGCTTCATTAAAATTAAATTCATCTGCTTGGGAAAAGCCATAGTCAAAAATGAGAAAATCCACAGATTAAGAGAAAATATTTGCAAAACACATACCTAATAAAATAATATTATCCAAAATATACCAAAGAACTCCTAAAACTCAACAATATGAAAATGAACAACCCAATTAAAAAATGGGCAAAATGCCTAAATAAAACCTCAGCAAATATATAAAACAAGCAAAGAGAAGATCTCAATTGTAAATTAAAACAAGGAGATATCATTTCATACCTATTAGTTCAACTTCTTTTTTTTTTTTTTTTTTTGCGGTACCAGGGATTGAATGCAGGGGCATTCTACCTCCGCGCTACGCCCCCGGCCCTATTTTTTATACTTTATTTTGAAACCGGGTCTCACAAAGTTGCGGAGGGCCTCACTAAGGAGAGAGGTAGAGAGAGAGAGAGAGAGAGACAGGGAGAGTACTGAGGCTGGCCGCGAACCCGGATCCTCCGGTCTCCGCCTCCCAAAGTACTGGGATTACAAGCGTGCGCCACCACGCCCGGCCTCAACTTCTTAATTATGAGTAATACCTACTTAATAGTATTGAGTCATTCAAACTTTTGGAAATTAAAAAAAATGGAAAACTGTTAGAGAATGTCAAGTTGGTAAGTGAGAGACAAGATAGGCATAAAGAAACAAACAAAAAAATCATATCTTTTTGCTGTATAAAGAATGGACTCTATTGGGGCAATAGAGAATGTGGGAGTCTAACCAGGAAAACTTTGCAGTACACATGTAGTAAATGATAATATCTAAGTCTAAGGTAGTGTAATAAACCTGTAGAGGAGTGCAAGGACTATGGCTATACTTAGAAAAAAATTATTATAATTTTATGATAGATGTGGTGTGGCATGTGAGGAAGAATAAGAAATTAGGAAGGCAGATTTCTTACTTGGGCAAATAAGGGTGAAAATTTAAAAAACTGGATAGTTTGAGATTTTCATAGCATATTAATGTGAAAAAAAATGTACCTAGGGTTGGGTATAGAATAAGGAATAGTCAACATATAGATGGCTATTCATTCAGCAAGTAGGTATTTATTGTTAACTGTATGTCAAACCAGCTAATTGTATCTGAGATTACAATGGAATCCAAATCTAATGTTGCTTCTATCTAGTAGTTATGTCTGTTTAGTGAGAATGACACATACTATAATAAATTATCTAACCTTGAAAACCAGGGAAGATTTTCACAGAAAAAAAACCTTAAACTATATTATTCAATTTAATGTGTGTGTGGGGGCACGATGGGAGATAGAGAGAGAATGGCATTCCCAGAAATAGCAAGTGAAACTGACCAGAAAAAAAAAATCAGGTATTAGAAATGGAAAAATTGTGCTGCTATGAACATGGTTATGCATATCTTACTGTAGTTTTCTGGTTTCGGTCCCTTTGGAATGATACCCAGTAGTGGTATAGCCCAGTCATATGGTGGATCCATTCCCAGTTTTCTTAGGAATCTCCATACTGACCTCCAAAGTGGTTGCACTATTTTGCACTCCCACCAACAGTGCAGGAGAGTTCCCTTTTCCACATCCTCACCAACATTTATTATTGTTTGACTTCTTAATGGTAGCCATTCTGATTGGGGTTAGATGAAATCTCAGGAGAATATTATGTTAAGTGAGATCAGCCAATCACAGAAAGAGAAGGGTCATATGTCTACTCTAATATGTGCAAGCTAGGGAGCAAGGAGGATACAAAAGGGCCTCCATTCAACAGTGGAGAAGCCTCAGTGAAGTCAGGGAACTGATCTAAGGGAAGGGGAAGGGGAATAATGAAGTTCATTAAGGGAATTTCTACCATCAACCATATTTACATATGAGAATATACCAATGTCAATCTTAGTTCTATGTGTGTGGGGGGAAGGAGCACCAAGTGCTGCGTGCATGTATGTTAATGTCAATTTGATTTCCATTGTGATGTGAGACTATAATGCACCAATAAAAGCACATAAAATAAAAATAAAAAATAAGATAAAAATTCTAAAAAAATAGAAATGGAAAAAATTGCATTGACTATAGATCAAAGAATAATACAGTGATTAGCATAATATATAACTGATGAAGTTGACAATAGCCATACATGTCAGCATGGGCCCTGAAGACACCCAGTGATACATTTCAGCAGGATAAAGGATTTCATCTTTTTTAAAAATAAACTTTAACTGTTGTATGGAGAATATATTAAAACAACAATGGGGTAGGTAGGCAGTGTGGATCACCAAAGCACATTTAATTTCTGGAGAAGTTTGATATTACCATTTTGATTAAAATTCTTCCACTTGACTTAAATAGAGGTGAGTAGAATTCAAAATAGTTCACATGCAGAATTTATGTCAATGTTAAATATATAGGACATACAAATTTTTAGGATGACCTTTTCGAATTATTAATTGAAATTTTATATTACTTCTTTAAAGAGCAGAGGCATTAGGGAACTGCAAGTGTTTTGGTTTGAAAGGAAGAAGGTAACAGGATTCACATCTGGTATGCAAAATTTATGAAACTTCAAGTCAAAGTACGATGAGAGCCAGACGGGGGATGGCGCATGCTTGTTATCCCAGTACTTTGGGAGGCACAGACCGGAGGATCCGGGTTCACGGCCAGCCTCAGCTCTCTCTCTCTCTCCCCCCTCTCTCCATCTCTCTCTCTGTCTCTCTGTCTCTGTCTCTCTCTCTCTCTCTACCTAGTGAGGCCCTCCTCAACTTCGTGAGACCCGGTTTCAAAATAAAATATAAAAAAAAATAGGGCCGGGGGTGTAGCTCGGAGGTAGAATGCCCCTGGGTTCAATCCCCGGTACCGCAAAAAAAAAAAAGTACAATGAACAAAATACAACTTTTAAACTATTTCTAATTTAAATGTAAAATAAACTATAAGGATTATATGCCATGTACAATATCTTCTAGTGTCATAGATTGAATTGTTTCTCCCCACAAAATATTATTAAAATATTAACAGAATGCATTCTTAGTTGAAAACAAGGGCATTACAGATGCAATTAAGGTTGTACTGGAATAGCATGCCTCCAATTTCAATATGACTTTTGTCTTTATAATTAGGAATATCATGTAAACAGAAATAGAGAGAATGCCATGTGAATATCAAAGCAGTTTGGAATGAACCATCTCTAAACCAATGATTGCCAGTAGATGCCAAAACCTTGGAAAACATGGTCACATTCTCCCACAGAGCTCTCATAATAAAACAAAATTGACAAAATTTTGATTTTGAGCATCTAGTCTCAAGTATAAGACAATGATTTTCTGTTATTTTAAGAAGTGACAAGTAATACTTTGTTACATTAGCCCTAGGAAATGAGTAAAAACAAGGGTGAAAGATATTATTTAAATTATTCTTTTATTGAAAAGTACTATAAAATTGATTAAAAAGTACTAATAAATTGATTATATTGATTTTCTTAGTGAGTGATATTTTAATGCAAGGATATGTAAATATTTGAAGACTATTTTCACTATGCAAAATATCATAAAAGAAATTTTAATATTTTAGTATAGCTTTGTACCTAAAGATTAAAGAAAATACACATATTTTATCTGTTTACATATTTTGTAAGTTTACATATTTTGTCTGTTTACACTATCCATGTGAAATAACACTGCACCAACATCACAAGATTCATATAAAACTCTACCAGTTCTGTGAAACCCCCCAAAACCAAATCAAATTCATAATAATGCTAGAGTAGTGGAGTTTCACAATCCTGATTTTATATGGTGCCCAATATGAAAAACAAACTCATTCTTATATCCCTTAGAAATCTTAATTGACCATGGTGAATAACCCCCTTATTCTATTGTTGGTTTTGGTTTGATTATATTTTGTTGAGGATTTGTTTTTCCTTGATGTTCATCAGGGATATTGGACTTTAATATTCTTTTCTTTTTGTGTTCTTGTCTGGCTTTGGGCTCAAAATTATTCTGGCCTCATAAAATGAGTTTAGAAAGATTCCACTTTTTTAGAATAGTTTAAGGATTGATAATACTTTATTAAATACATGGTTGAATTAATCAGTGAAGACTTCAGAATCTGTATTTTACTTTGAAAGAATACTTTTATTACTGGTTCAGTCTCCTGCTGGTCTAGTCAGAATATAAATTTATTCATAATTCTTTCCGTGTATGCTGTCTGTGTGTAGGAATTTATCAGTTTCTTCTAGGTTGTCCAATTTATGTTTTCATAATTGTTCATAGCAATTATATGATTCTTTGCTTTTATGTTTAATCATTTACAATATCTCTTCTTTCTGGTTTTATTTGCATCTGTCCATTTTATCTCTTAGTCTAAAGATTTGTTGATTTTCTCAATATTGGGGAAGGTGGGGGGAGAGGGACAATTAATGAAGGAAACACTTCCATAGAAATTATGTACATGTGTGAGAATGCCAATGCCAACCTCAGTAACTTGTAGAGGGTAGGGAGGAGTAGGGAGGGAGCCCAGGGAAGCTCACCAAGTGCTGTGTATGTGTATGTCACTATCACTATGAACTACATTATGATGTGAGACTATAATGCACCAATAAAAGTATTAAAAATAAAACTAACATGGGTCAGGCACAGTAGCACATGCCTGTAATCCATGCTACTCAGGTGGCTGAGTTTTAGTATAGCAAGTTCTAGTACAACAAATTCTAATAGCAAGTTCTAGGATAGCCTGGGTCACTTAGTGAGACCTATCTCAAAATAAAAACAAAAAGAGCTGGGAATATTGCTCAGACATAGAGTCCCCTTGGATTAAATCCCTAGTGCCACCAGAAAATAAAACTTAAAAACTTGTTTTGACTGATTCTTTTCTATTGTTTTTCTAATTTCTATTTTATTTCTGCTCTCTCAGGACTTTACTATTTTCTTTCTTCTGCTAAATTTGGGCTCAGTTTACTCTTGCTTTTCTAGTTTCTTGAGTTATACCATTAGGATGTTTATTTGGGAATTTATTTTTGGTATAGGCATTCATTACTTTAAACTTTCCACTTATAACAGCTCTTGCAGCATCCCATAATTCTGAAATGTTGAGCTTACATTTTTATTTCTCTCAAAAATTTTTTTAATTTCACTATTAACATATTCATTGGCACATTGATTGTTCAACAACATATTGATTAATTGCCATGTATTAGTGAATTTTCTGAGATTTCTCCAGCTATTGATTTCTAGTTTAATACCATTATTTTTCAAAATGGTACTTGATATAATTTCAGTAATTTATGTTCAGAATATTTGGTACTACTGTGCATTTCCACTCCTTTGAAGTTATTTGCAGTGGTTCTGCAGTGGTTCTCACACTTTATTGTTCTTCAGAATCTACTAACGGGCTTGTTAAAAGATTCCATTCTAGGTTCCAACTCTAGAGTAACTGATTTGATAACACAGGAAGGAGAGATAGAAACTACAGGTCTAACAAGCTTCTGGGTGATTCTGATGTTGCTGGTCCAGGGATCATACATTTAGAACGACATTTAATGAATAATGAGTAAAAAGACAATACTTTTAAGAGTCAGTAAATAATTTGCATCTCTCTCTCTCTCTCTCTCTCTCTCTCTCTCTGTCTTTCTTTCCCTCTCTCTTTGAAATCTGTAACATTCAAGTGGATACTTCTGTACTACAATGGATACTATATTGATAAATGGAGTAGAGCTCATATCACAGAATACACTTAGTAAACAAAAAACATAAGTGAAAACTAACCTTGTGGCTTCATGTTTTTTGTGAGCTTTGGGGTTAAGGATACAGCTCAGTGGCAGAGCATCTGCTTAGCATACAAGGGGCACTGTGCTCAATCCCAAGAATATGAAAAAATCCTTTTTTTCTATAGCATGCATAACCTAAACCAATTCTTGACTATCAATATATGCTATTTAAAATACATATCTTATTATAAGCAGGACATTTTTTTTCTTTTTCTTGTTTAAGTGTCCCAGAATAAAATGTGAACACATTTATTTATAGTAGCAAAGAAAAATACTTTCTATCCAAATTTAAAAGTATGTAAGGAATAGTTTAGTAGGTAATCATGCAAACTATAATGAAGTGTAAATTTTACAAATTAAGTTTGGTAAGTTTCTTGATTACTATTTTATAAAATCTGATTCTGGATAAGTAAAGAATTTTGTTTGCATTGGTAATGATAACAGATTATCAGAAAAATGATGCAAAGTTGAATTGTAATATGTCAAATACAATACTTGCAATATTTATGAAATAATTGAATGAAATTTTGGTTTACCAAATATGAGAATTTCAATTGATGAATGAAATTTAATATTAAACTCTGAGAAAGTTCTTCCATATTTTCTCATATACATTATTACATGATCTGTTAGTTAGAATATTTTCAATAAATAAAACATGCATACCCCAAAAGGTACCATTTTAATTATTATTATTGATTATTATTTTTGATTGATTATTGTTTATTATTATTATTATTGATTATTTTTGTATCATATTGATTATTATTTTTTCTTAGGTCACAGGTGTTTTAACTTTAGAACTACAAAACTGAATAATCTTTTTTATCTCATAATCTGTGTATTGACATTCAATAGTACTGGAAACATTTGAGCTACTATACAGAAAACAACTTTTAAACCATTTTCATTTGACATATCTTGAAAAATCAAATTACACATATGAATCAGATTAATGTGTCTTAAATATCATCCAATTTCTCATAAGATTATATCAGCACTATGGGTCCATTCAATTCTAAAAGATTAAAGTACAAAGAACTACAAATTGAAAAGATAAGACAATTTTTTATTGTTACAGCTATCTTATTAAAGTGGAAAAACAAACTGAATACCACATGCTGTTAAAGGAAAGAATATTTTGATTTTCCTATCAGCAATGTATTCAAATGTTTTATGTTTATTAAATCACTTCTTAAGATATTTTCTGCTTATAAAATTTATTTGAGTTTCAACAATAAAATCTGATATTAAAATCTTATTACTTAGGTGGTATAATGTTTTTTCATACTATTTATAAAGTACATAATGTATGTATATTATAGTATATATTACATAAGTGATATATATATCTTATCCAGTAATTTTACCAAGAAGAAAAGCTATTTTATCATGTAATGTCTTTCTTAAAATAAGGTAAATTATTTAAATAACAAAGAAGAATTCAAGTCACTTTGAAAATCTTGGAGTCTTTTATGTACAATTGTTCACACCATAAAATTTTGAAGAAAAGGAAGATGTGCAGCTTAACTAATTTTTAGTGGGTTTTTAAATTCACAATTTATACACTTCGGAAACATCACATTTTACATCTCACTTTCCATCATGGACTTTCTAAAATTAGTAAATTATTTGGTATATGGTACTGTCCTAAAATTAAAAATACTTCTAAAACTATAAGTATAATCTTTAAGGCATTCACAAATCTCACAAAAATGTGTATATATAAACATATATGTGCATATGAAATTAAATATGAGTGAATGTATCTAAAGATTTTAAATACATACACACACATATATATGTATACATACATATGATTTTAGTATGCCTCTATTTGGCCTTGGAAACATGTAAATTCTAACACTTTTATATGATTATTTGTATAAATACTTTATGAAATTTCGTTCATTTCTTTGTTTTTAACTCTGTCTTATTTTAATTCAAACACTAGATATTTTCCAAAAATACCTATACTGTATAAAAATTCTGCATGAAAATTGCTTGATATAACTCATCTAATAAAATTGTAAATGTGCAATATAGTCATGTATTTTATAGTATTCTATATCTTTGTATCCATTTCAGGAATTTTGCAGGTTTTGTTGATTTTTCTTCTAGTACTATGTTTTATGATTTTACTTCACACTTTATTTAAATAACATTTTAAGTTTTACTCATATTAAAATAGAATGAGGAAAATTCTTATCTTCCAATATACCCAGAACTTCTAGTATATTAGATAGAGAAAATGTAGAATAAACTCAGTAATTTTAAACAATGTACAAATAAAAATTTTCAGGACCTAACCAGTGTTTATAAATATAATATGAAATATGAAAAACAAAAATACTCTTGACAACATGCATTTTTGGATAACAATAATAATGACTGTTTCAATAACTAACCAAGCCTTGTGATACAAGTTCCTAATATAGATTTATTTTTATTAATAAATATAAATAGAAATGTCAGTGGTATTTTCAGTATTCATGTAGTTTTAATATACATAGCACAAAGGTAGAATTTAAAATGTGTGTTTACATTTATTGCTTACGTTTTTAACATAACATTTATAATAGATAATTATACAAATAGATATAGTTACACATATATGTATCAGTGTGTACATTATATCATATAATATATATCATATATGATATTTGTATAATATATATTTATCAATGTAAGAAAATAATTTTTGTGTGACTAGAAATAAAACCCAAGACCTTATGAATACTAGGCAACTGGTATACAATGGAGTTACATTTCCAGACCAGTTTCAGAAATATTTTTGACAAAGGTGCTAAAATATGCATTAAAAAGGATAATTCTTCAATGAATACCATTGGAGAGATTGGATATCCACATGCAGAGAAATGGATATAGATTACTATCTCTTTCTAATTATAAAAAAACAACTAGAAATAAATTAATCACTTAAATGTAAGACCCAAAACTATGAAACTACTAGAAGAAAACATAGGGGAATAATTCAGGACATTAGAGTAAACAAAGATTTTTTTAAAAGAACCCCAAACACAGAAAACAAAATAAATAGTTGACAATCAGAATTACATTAAATATAAAGGTTTCTTCACAGCAAAAGAAACAATCAACAGCATAAAAAGACCACCTACAGAATAGGAGGAGATATATACGAACTACATTTTACGAGCAGTTGATATCCTGAAGATGTAAGTAACTGCAAAAAAAACTCAATTAACAAAAGAACTGAGAAAAAGGATAAAAGGTCTACATAGATTTTTTTTAAAGATGACAGAAATGGTGAATAGGTATATGAAAAATGTTTAGCAAAACTAATCATAGATGACATGAAAATCAAAACCACAATAAGATATCACCTCATCAAAGTTAGAATAGCCATTATGAAAAATACAAAAAATAAAAACTGCTTTTGGGGATGTGAAGAATGGTGAACACTTGCATACTGTTGGTGAGGATGTAAGTTAGTACAACTGTTTCATTCAGCATTCTCTGCTATATTTTTTTAAGTTTTTAATCCCTTTTTATTTTCTCTTTTATGATAGATTCCTTCTATTGGTGCATTGTAATCATACATCTTGATGCAGCTCAGGGTGATAGAGGCATACATGCACACAGCACTCGTTGAGCCCTCCCCCAGTTCCCACCCTACTCCCTCTCCCTCCCCACCTTCCCGTGCTCAACAGAGTGATTGGCTTTCCTTGGTTTGTGTATGTACCTCATGTTCATTGAAGTATCTTAAACGCTTGATCACAACAACTTAAAGGAAGGAGATTTATTTGCTCACAGGCCTGGAGATTCCAGGGGTTCAGTTCATGTTACACCAGCTGCAGAACTCAGTACATGGCAGCAGGAGGCAGAAAGAGAAGAGCATAAGGGCTCTACCCTCACATCACCATTAAGGAAACTGGAAGCAGAGAGAGTGAGGGAGGGGAGAAGGGATCATATATAACCCCAAGGCCACACCTTCAGGGACTCCTCCTCAGCAACCAAGCTCCACTTCCAACATGGCTGCTTTGTCTCCAAAAAGTCTAAGCAGACATTCTAAATCCAAACCATAATAACAGCCAATAATGAAAACAACATTGAGGTACCTAAAAACATTAAAAATAGAACTACCAGATGATTCAGCAGTCCTAGTAGTAAGTAAACACACAATATAAATGCAATCAGAATTTGGAGGAAACATTTGCACTCCTATGTTTATTGCAAAACTATTCACAATAACCAAATAATGGAAATAACTGAAGAGCATATCAATGAATGAATAAAGAAAGTGTGGTACATATACAAAATGTAATACTATTCAGTAATGAAAAAATAATGTAATCCTGTGATTTGTAGCAACTTTAATGAAACTAGCAATCATTGTGTTAAGGACTGAATAGCAAGCATTTATTCTGTATCATGTTAAAGTACACCCAGAGATTTTTACAACATAAAATTTCGTGACTTTATAGAAAAGACAATGTAATAATCTTTTAATCCTAGGTTAGTCAAGGATTAACATGACTAACCCAACCACACAAGTGAAATAATGAACAAAAAAGGGCATTTTACAAAAATTACCCTAAATTCTTTTATCGTGATAAATAAGACTTTTTATTTTTGCTATCATTGGGATGCATAATTATGCTTTCTTTATATTTTGCTCATTGCTTCTATTTCTGTCAGAATAATCAAAAGTCAAGACTAGATACTGGCAAACATTAAATTTTATTTGGATATCTGTCATTAAATATATATATATATATTTAATTCCATAAAAATTTGGTGTAGATATCCAGGACTGGTATAGCTGGGTCAAAGGTTGATTCATTCCCACTCTTCTGAGGATCCTCCAAACCATTTTCCCAAGTGATTGGCACTAATCTGCAATCCCACCAACAGTATATCAGAGTTCCTACTTCTCCACATCCTCACCAGCATTTATTATTGCTTATGTTTTTAATGATTGTCACTCTAATTGGGGTTAGGTGAAATTTCAGGGTAGTTTTGACTTATATCTCTCTGATTGCTAATGATGTTGATCTTTTTTCATATATTTATTGAACATTTGTATTTCTTCTTTGTGAACTGTCTATTTAGTTCACTTGCCCACTTTTTTTTGAAACCAGACTATCATTGTAATACATGCATATCTATGTTTATAGCTGCACAATTCATAATTGCCAAACTATAGAATCAGCCAAGATGTTCATCAACAGATGAATGAATTATAAAATTATGGGATATATGCACAATGGAATTCTACTCTGCCATAAAAAAGAACAAAATTATGTAATTTGCAGGGAAATGGATGGAACGAGAATATTATGCTAAATGAGATTGGTCAGTCACAAAAAGTGAAGGGTCAGATATTCTCCTTCATAATCAGAAGCTAGGGAGAAATAGGGACACAGGAGGGACTCCAGACAAAATAGGAGTAACCTTAGCAGAGTGACAGAAGGGACCTAACTGAAGGAGATAGAAGGGGGGAGGAAGACTTGAAGAAGGAAACACCTCAATGGTCATGATGTACATACACAAACTTATCAAAGTTAATCAATGTGTTGAGCATGGAGAGGTGGGGAGGGAGAGGGAGTGGGGTGGAACTGGGGGAGGGCAGAAAAAATACTGAGTGCATGTATACCTCTATCACCCTGAACTTCAAGATACATGATTACAATGCAAAAAATATATAATATAATAAAATAAAATAGCCAAAAAATTTGGAGTATATGAAATTAATAATATCAAACCCAACTTGATTATATTAGATAAACATACTATCGTTTTGTTATATAAGTCCATATTTCATGTTCAATTATTTATGACTATTTAAACTATGCATTTTATTTTCGTGATGACATGATTTTTTAAATTATTCTTGCCATTGGTTGTAAGTTTGATATTTTGTACATTTATTTTAGATTATTAGGAAATGCATCAATTTAAAATTATTTAAGTTAAAATACTTATATGGTATTTGATATCTAATATTTTAATTAAAGAGGAGCTTCAATGTTAAATTAATTGCAATTTATACATTTCTTCACACCAAAGGCATCAGTGTAGTTTTAATTTAATTTTAATTTAATTTAATTTAATTTATCTATATATAAAAATAAAGATTTTTTAGCTGGGCATGGTGGCACACGCTTGTAATCCCAGTACTTTGGGAGGCGGAGACCCGAGGATCTGGGTTCACTGCCAGCCTCAGCTCTCTCTCTCTCTCTCTCTCTTTACTTAGTGAGGCCCTCTGCAACTTCGTGAGACCCGGTTTCAAAATAAAGTATAAAAAATAGGGCCGGGGGTGTAGCACAGAGGTAGAATGCCCCTGGGTTCAATCCCCGGTACTGCAAAAATAAATAAATAAATAAATAAAGATTTTCTAAGTGATGAGTCTTTATTATTACTATTTCATTAGCATATCTATGTATTCTATAATAATAAAATACTAAGCTAATTTTAGTAGTACTCATATTAGCTCAGAAAGACAGTGCAAGTAACATACATTAATGAAGTTTAATGGTTTGCATATTAAATGTATTGGCAGATTTTATTTCAGCAAATTATTTTAAATGCATAGCCTCACAGTTGAGCTTTCATTTTCCCACTATTATTAGAGATACAAGTAGAGTCATCATCCAAATACACAGGTACTGAATCCACAGACCCAACCAATAGAAAAATAAAAATATTTTTAAAAATGCATCTGTATTAGACATGTACAGACTTTTTCTTGTCTGTATTATTTCCTTAAAATATGGTACAACAATTTATATAACATTTACATTGTATTAAGAATCATAAGTAATTTAGAAAAGATTTGAAGCATAAGAGGGAATGTGCATAGATTATATGCAAATACTATGGCATTTTACGTATGGGACAGGCATTTTGGTATTTGGATTCATTGAACTAATCTTCATGAACTCTGAGGAATGACTATTAGCAATATTTAATTTAACTTTGAACACCTATAATTTTTAAAGTGCCATCATACTGGCAATATTAAATGGTCAATACCTGTAAATGTATCTCTGGGAGGAAATAAGATTTTGTGGGGAAGCAGTTCTTATTTATTTCTAGCTGCTTGCTTTCTTTTAGAATGTGTGCCCCGTTTTTCCAGATCTTCCATTACTAGAGAGATTTCACCAATATGGATTTTTTTGATGGCAGTTATATTATATTGTTAAAATTTATAATTTCTGTATCATTAATCTCTTTGTATGCATATTTATTAATACTGTATAGATCAAGAACATAGATCACCTTAATACATCTGTAAACTGACAGGTACATTAAGAAAAGTGAAGCCAGGCATGGTGGCACAAGCCTGTCATCCCAATACTTGGGAGGCTGAGGCAGGAGGATTGTAGGTTCAAGGCTAGCCTCAGCAACTTAGCAAAACCCTGTTTCAAAATGAAAATTAGAAATAAAAAGGGCTGGGGGTATAGCCTGGAGGTAGTATGTCCCTGGATTCAATCCCCAATACCAAAAAAAAAAAACAAAGAAAAATGAGCATTATTTTTTTCATAACACACAATCAACTGCAACTTGACATTATTTCTGTTAATTATTTATAATGCAAAGGCATAGCTGTTATAGAAAATAAGATACCAATTGTATTTTAATTGATTTTAATAGTAATGGACATTTGAATTTTAGAATTCTAGTTTTTAAATATTTAAATCAACAAGGCATTTTAAGCAGTGTGTTCCTATAAGAAACAAAGTTGTAATAAAATAAAATTATGATTAATGCAGATACATGTAAAAGACACCTTTACGTCTACCACCCAAGGCATTATTATGCACTTGGAACTGAGTTTTTGTCATAATAAGGCATTAATGATGAGAAAGCCCCTATTCTATGGTAATTAGGAAAATTGATCAGTCACACACAATAAGTTTACATTGAGGCAAATAACACGATTAGATTAGAAAAAATATTACAAAATAATTCAAATATACAATTTTTAAAATATAAAATATTTTCTTATTTATTTGGGCTTGTCCATGAACTTCATAAGTAATATTCAGAGCTTTAGTATGTAATATACTATATTGTAAAAAGTTATTTCATTTATTACTGTCTTGGCTGGTTTGGGGATCATACCTCTGAGTAGGGAAATATTAATTTGCATAACTGTTTTATGTGTATATTTTTTATCTTTATTTTCTTAAGTAGATTGACAATATCATTTCTTTTGGTAACATACAAATATTTACTAAGTTGAAAGAGTTTGGAGCTTACAAATAAAGAGTTTACAAATATAAGAATATATATTTTGAGAACTGAAAAATTAGGATATGGGAAATTCCGATTGAATGATACATTAACTTCTCCATAATTAACCAGTTTCTAAATGATGAATTACATTTGTTACTCTATAAAACAATTAACCTTGTTCTCCTTGATAACACACCAGATTTTTGAAGTTTTAGCTCATTTGGTACCAGTTTCTGTATAACTCTTTGGCCTAATCTATGCCTCATGACCCTTTCTTTTATGAAGCATGTCTAGGGAATATTTTCAGTGCACTAAGTAGAACATTTAAATCATTAGCAAACTTGTTTGACTTATCAGCATCCTGTAGACAATAACTCTTACTCCATTATCTTACCTTATTTATCTTTAGTTCAGCATAACATATAGTTTTATTTGAATTTTTCACTCAGTGACATTATTTCTTACAGCACACCTGTACCCATTATCTTATATTTAAAGTGACAATTGAAAGCAAATGATATTGACAGATCCTCCTTGAATGTAATTACTCAACAAGAGCCATCCTGAACCAATTAATCATAGTTTAACTGAAATTTAGAGTTCTGATGCTACAGGAAAGTAACCATTCATAAGTTTTCAGAAAGGAGGGGCATCCACATTTATTTACAATTTTAGTTGACTTTTATAATTTCTTAGATGTGTGTTATATCATTTCTTGATTAGTAATACACTGAAAAATGCTTAAATGCTAAATTTATTAATGCACATGAAAGAAAAAATATTCCTTTAAGCATGTATTTCTTATGATTTGTTTTTACCTTCAGTAGTCCTGCAGAAAATCTGTGCTTTTTAATAAAAATTAACATCTGAAATTTTGGACATTTTTATTGAATCTATGTAAATTCTAAAATACAAATAATCATTTATACATGAGCATATTTTAATACACATAATTTTATTCTAAACATATACTTTTAGTATGAATGTTACTATAAATGTATTAACATTAAAATATTATTTCTTACTTTTTTCTGTTCTATTAATATATTAATTATGTTTAGCAAAATAACAAAAATACAAATTGCCAAGTAGAAATTTATTTTTTTTATTTATTTATTTTTTTTGTGGTACCTGGGATTGAACACAGGGGCGTTCTACCTCTGTGCTACGCCCCCGGCCCTATTTTTTATACTTTATTTTGAAACCGGGTCTCATGAAGTTGCAGAGGGCCTCACTAAGGAGAGAGAGAGAGAGGGAGAGAGAGAGAGAGAGACAGAGAGAGAAAGAGAAAGAGCTGAGGCTGGCCGCGAACCCAGATCCTCCGGTCTCTGCCTCCCAAAGTACTGGGATTACAAGCATGCGCCACCACGCCCGGCCCAAGTAGAAATTTAAAAGAAAATGCTTTTAAGTTCTTGGAATTGATTAAAAAATGGACTGGAAACTGCAGTCATAGAGTATAATTTGGTTGGATACATAGAAATATATTATTTAATAAAGGAACATAAACCTTTCATTTTGAGTCACAGTTTCCCCATAAAAATCAAATTTTTAAAAAGCTTCCTAATTCATACCATGTCTGGAGTGACAAATGCATACTTACCTATATGCATGCATACATCCATATATACATACATACATACATGAGTGCTCCAATCCATCACCGATTCATACATTTGAGAAATTAGAGCATACAATTATTTATTTTTAGATCCACTTGATAAAATATTTTCATTGATTAAAATATGATAGTGCAGTGTGGTTAAAACAAATATTATTATCTTTAAACCACAGTCTGAGCTGGGTGTGATAACGCACACCTGTAATCCCAGTACTTGGGAGGCTGAGACAGGTGTTTCACAGGTTCAAGGCCAGCCTCAGCAGTTTAGCAAGACCCTAAGAAACATAGGGAGACCCTGTCTCAAAATAAAAAAATAAAATAAAATAAGGCTGGAGGAGTAGCTTGGAGGTAGAATGCTCCTAGGTTCAATCTCCAGTACCAGAAACAACAAACAACAACAATAATAATAATAATAATAATAAACCACAGTCTGGATTTTTAAATTGTCAATGTTAACAGCCTGTCTTTAGTGCCCTATTGTATAAAATGGAGGTAAAATCATGAAATCTTTTGGGCTTATGCCTACCACTAAAATTTCGGAGAAAAAGCATATTATTACTTACATAGTTTCACTTGACTTTTAGCATTTTATGTAAATAAAAATATTGTCATTTTATTACATTTAAAACATAATTGTTTTTAAAAACCTATTCCTTTAGTCTTCTGATAAAAATTTGTGAAACTTACCAGTAAGTATTTTGAAAATAAATAAAAGTTAATTTTCTTTTTGTGATAGTAGAGATTGAACCCAGGGGGATTCAACCATTGAGCTGCAGCCCCAGCCCTATTTCATTTTTTATTTTGAAACAGGGTCTCACTAAGTTAACACACATTGGCCTTGATCCTGTGATCCTCCTGCTTCAGCCTCCCAGGTATAGGGATTACAAGTGTGCATTACCACACTTGGCTATAAAAGGTGAGTTTTAACTGTGAGAAATGTCACTTTATTCAAAAAAGCTTATTATATATTTTTATCTTATTACAACAAAATAATTTTATCATAATATATTTATACATAATAGTCCTATGCTTATTGACTTATAATTTTCACAAAAAGTATAAACTGAAAATTGAAGTTAATTTAAAAATAACATTGGCCTATATTATTCTTAGTATTAAAATTGTAGTGATAAATGAGATATCATGGAAATCATTAATATATTATTCATCAAATATTAAAATTAAAAATAAAAAGTAAACTTTTACCATGAGTACATTTCTTACTGGCCAAATATCTTTTTTAATTATTTGAATTAGTTGTCTGTGAATAAATGTCATTTAATGATAAATAATATAGCATTCATTCTTTAAGACCATGTATCGCTTTATTCCTAATGTTTATTATATAGTGTCAGTAAGTTAGTTGTTTATATTTGTGTTCAGAAATATAATTTTTAAGATACATTTTTTAATTGCATTGGTCAAAAAGCCAACAATAACATAAATACTTAGCATCAAAGCATAATAGAAAGTTAGGCATGGTGGCACACACTTATGATGCTAGCTAGTACTTGGGAGGCTGAGACAGGAAGATCGCAAGTTCAAGACCAGCCTCAGCAACTTACCTATACTCTGAGCAACCTAGTGAGACCTTGTTTCAAAAGGGCTGGGAGGTGTAGCTTGAAGGCCATGCCCCTTGGTTCAATTACCAGTACCAAGAACAAAAAACAAAAACCCAACATAATATAAATGTTCTTTAATTTTTCTAAAAGCAAATAATTTTAAATTTCAAGATTTTTAGGTATGATCGTATAGTTTTATGGTATAACCATAAATGAAGTAAGGTGATGTTGGTGTTCTTTAGTTGGATCACAATTCAAATCATTTATTGAAATTTAAGGCCGTTTTAAATTAATTTGTCTCATTCATGCTTTGCATCTACTAAAATTAATTCCTGAGAGCTGCTTTGTGAACTACAAAAGAACATAGAACATAAAGGATAAGAGTTATGAGCACTAATCTCATAAACTACAATATTTGCTTTCTGGGTAGTCAAAAATGCCAATATACAAACACAAATATATACATTTTATTTGCCTTTTTATTTAAACTGTATTTCTTAAATACTACCTTGTTAGCATATCCTTCTAAATGGTATGCTTATAATAGTAGAAATACTTGGTATTCATTACATTAAATATATTGTCAAAATTTAATGTCTTTCATGTATAAGACTAAAAGTCATACACAGACAGTGAGATGATGTTTCCTATTTTTAAAAAAAGAAGGAGGAGTGCCAAGCTCCATGTCTATGTCTGTAATCCCAGTTGCTTGGGAGGCTGATGCAGGAGGATAACAAGTTCAAGGCCAGCCTGGGCATCTTAGAGGGACCCTGCCTCAAAATAAAAAGTAAAAAGGACAGGGGTTGTGGCTCATTGGTAGAGTGCTCCTGGGCTCAATCCTCAGTATCATGGGGAGGGGGGTATTTTTTTCTAATTAAATGAAGGTTTACCTAAGATTTTTATTGGCTCTTATGGTAAGACTAGTGTGCATTGTATACTAAGGAAAGTATTTTTATATTCTTCATTCTGTATAAGTTCTTGTTCTAATACAGAGATCAAAACATTGGAATGTTTCTTTTACCATCATGAGTTTCAAAGTTTTTGAAAGAATAGATGAGGCTGATAAATATTGTTTTAAATATCTATAGTAGAGAACAAATAAATTCTAATTTAACAAGTATATCACCAGACCACCATCCTCAATATATTTATATTTAATTCATTTCTTTTATTAATGCTGTGTATAATTATTGAGAAAAAGGGTAGCTATGAAATATTAACATTGTATACATCATTAATACTAAAATTTATATGCATGTGGCTATTTTCCTAATACATAATGTTTTGACATACTAAACATTCAGAAATATATTTAACACTGCACTTTGTAAATGTTGCTACTTTATAAGAAATTTTATAGTATCTACTTCTGCAACTCTTTTATGTTAATTGCTCTTATTAAATTTGTGACATGTGGTGAGAAAAACAGAATAAGTATGTACATATTAGTTCTATAAAATTAATTTAAAAATTTTAGAAGCATTTTCAAAATCTTATCAAATATTGAAAAATGAGTTTATAGTTCATGCTTCATCAAAAAGGTAATTCTTGACACAGTAACAAATCAATTAACTCGGGCTCAGGTTACTATCTGAAGAAAATAGAACTTTTTCAATATGGCATTATATAATGCTCTATTAGACCATAAAAAGAAATAATGAGGCAAAAAGAAATTATCACTGGGAAGAAAAAGGATGGAACTTTGACCACTATTAAAAATGTAAAACTAGACAAAAAGCTATTAAATTCTTGAGGTTATTTATTTTAAATAATTCTCTAGGTCAAACACTTTGATCACCAAGTAGACCCTGTTAGACATGTGGGGATGATAAAGACAGTGAGAACATTATTAATAAAAAAAAACAGAGATGGATGCTTTCTGCAAATATTTCAGTGGTTACAGAAGGACGTAGATTAAATCATTGTGTGTCTGTTTAGGAGTTGAGCTCATAAATTTGTATTGCTGTTCACCTACCAATCACCAAAGGCCTTACCTGTACTCCCTGAAGAAATGACATTTTAATGAGCATTCTTACAAAGTTGTTAGTGATATTAAGGACATATTTTAGAAATGTGTAATTGGAATGAATGTGTTGGGCTCTTTCATACAAAAGTGTCATCAGGTATATTTGATGACAATGACACAACCACTTTGAAAAGTCAGAGGAAATTACAACATTTTCTATTATAGTCATATGCCAAATAACAAATGTGGAAGAAATTTTAAAATAGAAAGTCATTCCTGACCACTCTCATCAAAATTAAAGTAAGTAACATCAATTGATAGTAAAATGTGAGCTTGAACCTGGATGAGAAATAGGATATTATCCTAGTGTCTATGTTTCTCCCAGATCTAATAATTTTTGCAAAAAGGGGAAAATAACTTATAGAAAATGAGATAAGATAATATTTCCTTCTTATTATTTATTTTTTAGTAATTTTATTGGTGCATTGTAATTATACATCATAGTACAATTCAAAGTGATACGTTGACACATGTACACATTTTGGTGTATTTCCCTGCACATCCCAACCTGCTTGCCCTGCTGCATACATGTTACTGAGGTTGGTAGTGATACCTTTATAAGTGAATGAGACATTGATTTTTATCCCTAAAGCCTCCTTTGTCCCCTCCACAGTAGAAAAAAATGTTGATGCCACTTCAATGTTTAAATAAAGCATCATAATTGATTTAACAAATTTATATCACATGGTACTTCATGAGATATAATGACAATAATATAATAATATTCTTACTATATTTTCCCCAAAGGTATATCTTAAATGTAATTATGGAAAATATAGATTAACAGACACTAAAGGATGCTCTTAAAATACTACTTTATATTCTTCAATACTATGCAAGATACTAAGAACAAGAAAGAAAAAAATAATTGTTCTGGATTAAAATGCTATCCAATTGCCTTGTGTGATAGTGGGTTGGATATTTTTATATAAAGGATAACATTGAGACAAGGGTGACCTTTGAATGGAATACCTGAAAGAACACTCAAAAGATATTTTAGTGTTCCTTATTTTTTCTGTAACTTTGAAATTAATTAAAAATAGTTATCTATATATCTTGACTATTATGAAAAACATTGTAGTAAACTGACTTTATTTTGAATAAATGCCCAGAAGTGAGAATCCTGGATCATAAAGTAGTTCTACTTTTTAAATATTTTATGTATTTATTTATTTATTTACTTATTTATTTATTTGTACTGGGGATTGAAACCAGGAAAGTAGTTCTATTTTTAATTTCCACAATGGCTGTACTAATTACATTCCCGCCAACAATGTACAAGGGTTCTCTTTTCTCCACACTGCGGCCAACACATGTTTTGATTTTTTGATAATTGCCATTGTAACAGGTGTGAGATGAAATCTCCTTGTGATTTTAATTTCATTTCCCTGATGATGAGTGATGTTGAGCACCTCCTCAAATACGTGTCAGCCATTTATGTGTATGTCTTCTTTTGAAAAATGTCTATTGGGTCCTTTGATCATTCATAAATTATTTTCTTTCTTACTAGAAGCAGAAAGTAGAATGGTGGCTACCAGGGGACAGGGCAGAACAAAAATACAGAGATATTGGTCAAAGTGTACAAAGTTTCAATTATGCAAGATGAATAATTATGGCCGGGCGTGGTGGTGCACGCTTGTAATCCCAGTACTTTGGGAGGTGGAAACCGGAGGATCTGGGTTTGCAGCCAGCCTCAGCTCGCTCTCTCTCTCTCTCTCTCTCTCTCTCTCTCCCTGTCTGTCTCTCTCTACTTAGTGAGGCCCACTGCAACTTCATGAGACCGGTTTCAAAATAAAGTATAAAAAATAGGGCCGGGGGTGTAGCACGGAGGTAGAACGCCCCTGGGTTCAATCCCCGGTATGGAAAAAAAAAGATGAATAATTATGGAGAGGTAATGCCCAACAATGTGACTATAGCTAATACCATTGCATTGTATATATGAAATCTGCTAAAAAAATCTCTATATAGTGCTTTGTTCTAGTGCTGGGGATTAAACCCAGGGTCCTTAGCACTGCTACTGAGCTATATCCCCAGCCTTTTTTTATTTGATTTTTTGAGGCAGGATCTTTTTAAGTTGCTAGAATCTGGCTGAAAAGATATCTTAAATGCTGTCATCAAAAAAATGAAAAGGAAAAGGAAAGTGGTTTGTGAGATAATGGCTATGTTAATTAGCTTGATTTTGGTGACTATTTCACATTGCATCCAAATATCAAAACATTCTATTGTATGCCTTAAATATTTTCAATTTTTATTTGTCAATTGTATTTCTATAAAGTTTTAAAAATACTTTAAAAAATAAGTAGTTAAAAATACAGAAGACAAAATTATATGAACTGTGCTTTTAATTTACACTTGTCCCATAATGTATACCTCATTTAAGAAAAAGTGGAGAGGAAGATATCATGGGATTAAAAATAATAACTCCAAGTGAGCAATCAGTTCATAGAAATAAATGACATATGGCCAATAAAATATGAAAAAGGTCCAATTTCACTCATGTTTAAAACAATGTTACCATTTTATTTATTTATTTATTATTTTTGCTGTTCCGGGGATTGAACGCAGGGGCGTTCTACCTCTGCGCTACGCCCCCGGCCCTATTTTTTATACTTTATTTTGAAACCGGGTCTCACGAAGTTGCGGAGGGCCTCACTAGGTAGAGAGAGAGAGAGAGAAAGGGAGTGAGAGAACGAGAGAGCTGAGGCTGGCCCCGAACCCGGATCCTCCGGTCTCCGCCTCCCAAAGTATTGGGATTACAAGCGTACGCCATCACACCCGGCTACAATGTTACCATTTACTTTATAGATATTTTCATATTTGAAAATATCTGATACTGTGAACATTAAAAAACTCATATATTATTTGTTATATGGTATGGAATATTATAATTGAAGGTCGATTTGGAAAGAGACGTAAGTAGTTGCTATTAAATTGGCGAGAATTTTCTTACTTTGCATTTTTCTCCTAGTTTTCATTTTGATAATGGTCTGTCTTTCTATGAGAGCATCTTTATTTTCCTTTAATAAAAATCATCAGAGTTTTCTTATTTAATAATGATATTATTCTGAGGGCCTCATAGTATTTCCTTCCAGTTTGCAAATCCAATGCTGAAATCCAGGTGGAGCTGATTTCTCATATACGCATGCCAGTTCAATGCCAGAATTCCAAGGCTCACACAATTTTCAATCTCATAGTGGTGTTCTGCCTTATTAGGTGGTTGTGAGAATTTGCATGGTTCACATGCAGCAGGTCAGGACCCTACGCAACTTCACAGGAATCATCAGTATTTCTGCTGGATAGAACCCAGCTGCACATGAGTTAAACTTTAAAAAACAACCAGAAAATACCTTAGAAAGAGGCAAAAGACATATAAGGCACAATGGGATGAAGGCCGAGCAGCCTCTAAAAATCAATTCAGTTTTCAGAGCTTTCAATTTGGTAAGATTATTCTACTTCCTGTTGACCACCACTAAAATCTCACCTTAATCTGTTCCCTATGAATCCTTTTCTTTGCTCAAGTTCTTCTTTCTCAACTTTTACCCATAAACGACAATTCTAATATGCTCTGTATGAATCTTTCTGCTGTGTGCATGCTTAGAATGTAGGTACTATTGTTTTAGTTACATGTATTTTTAATTTTTGGTCAAAGTATTATACCATATACTTCAATTTGTTTATTATATTTTGTTTTCTCAGTGCTACCTTTAAAAAATAACTCATATTGTTATGTGTACAACCAGCTACCTACTCCATGATAATGCTTACTGTACGTTTTAATTACTCAAGGTTCTAAGGATAGACAGCAATTTGTAAAAGTCCTTGTAAATATGGACTTATTTGAAAATATTTTTGAGATATTACTCAGGAGATAATTTCGGGTCATTACTTATGTCTATGCTTAATTTTACTAAGTGAGCCAGATTTCTCAGGCTTTACTGATGAATCACCAGGGGTTCTGACACCCCAATCCCCAAAGAGTCACCATGTGTATATAATAATGTGCTATCTACTAATTTTTGTTTCCACTTATTTGGTAACAAATAAATATAAAATCTATTTGTATACCTTTTCATTTATAATTTTTTGTACATTGCCTATTCCTTGACTCATTTTCCTATTTGGATTACTATCCTTTTTTCTAGTTGATTTGCAGTCATTAATATATTTTACAATAACCTCTATGTGCTAGATATTAATCTTTCTCAGTTTTATGTATTCTTTTATCTTTTTTTCATGATATATTGTTGTTTTTTAAATTTTTTAAATTTGTGGTATTGGGGATCAAACCCAAGGGGCTTCCACCACTGAGCTATGCCCCCAGCCCCTTTCATTTATTTATTTATTTTTAATTTTGAGACAGGGTCTCGCTAAGTTACCATGCGCTGGCCTCCAACCTGCAATTCACCTGTCTGAGCCTTCTGAGTACAGGGATCACAGGCATGCTCCACCATGCCCAGTTTTCATGACAGTGTGATTGAACATCATCACTCTTTCATCTCTTTTGTTTGTTGTTTAAGGATAAGTACTTTAAAAATCTTGTTTGAGAAATTCCTCATTGTTTCTTAGTAACAATGATAGTTTTTAAACATTTTTTGTTTATTGACTTTATAGTTTTACTTTTCATTAAGTTTTCAAACCATCTGGAGTCCACCTTTCTATGTGGTGTTAGGTAGAGATCCAAGTTTATTTTTCTCCATGTAATGAGCCAATTTTCCCAACACTATCTAATAAACAATCTGTTCTTTCCACATGCATTTGTGATGCCATCTTTATCATGCTGTACACTTTCATGTATTCATGAGAAACATTCAGAACTGGCAATTGGCAGCATTTGTGATCCAGGAGAAAGCGGCGAAAACAAACAAATGCCTTCGAGTGACTTGTTGGGCCACACCGGCTTCCATTAATTTCACTTTCCCAAAGGGCATTGATCCTGTCCAAACATTATTCCTGTCCTAATATTATTCCTGTCATTTTCAGTTTCTAAGATAGAGTCAGTCAACAAGGGAACAGAGGTATTTAAAATGTGGTAGAAAAGTATTTGCTCTGTGCTTTTCTAAAGTTTCGTAGCCTCTATTCTCCTACATATACTGACTCTAGAGAGACTTCGGTATCGCTAGAGATTTCTTATATTGGTTGCATTTGTTGCTGCTGTTAGTGACTAGAATTAACATTCCCTTTAACTATTATCATTGCTCCAGACTTATTACAACAGGCTGAGCTTTAACCAAAATGTCCTCAATGGCCTCTTCACCTACCTCACTTTCTATAACGTCTTCCAAATCCTTTCATACTCTCTTGTTCTTTACAGCCAAGGAATTTCTCTTCTTACTTTATAAGAAACTATCTCCTGTGCCATGACTCTTATTCTTTGGTAGGCCTATATTTTTGAAAATGAATACTGCTACTATTGTTTTTTTAGATAAAGATTCACAGAATCTGCTACCTTTTTAAAGGAGAAACAGGAAAGGAGAAAACATTAAAAACACATTTAAAAAGGTATTTTTTACTGGGCACGGTGGTGTACTCCTCTAAGCTCAGTACTTGGGTGGATGAAACAGGAGGAGTGCAGGTTCCCAGCCAGCCTCATCAGCTTGGTGAGGCCATCTGCAACTTAGTGAGACCCTGTTACAAAATAAAATATGGCTGGGGATGCAGCCCAGAGGTAGAACATCTCTGGGTTCTATCCCCACTATCACATACAAAAAATATTAAAAATATACATTCCACATATATATTATTGGGAATTAAGAAGAATTCAAGCACCACACCAAAAAGCCACATTATAATGACTTTCAATGCAGCATGTATTTAATTAATGCTTTAAAATTTGCAAATTGCTTTTAAATGTACTGATTCATGAAAAGCCTGGCTACTAGTCTATCCACCTTAGTACTGTGGACCTCTATACATTCCAGTCAGTACCTCACAATGTAGGGTCCATTCTCTCTCTCTCTCTCTCTCTCTCTCTCTTTCCTCTCTCTCTCCCTCTTACACACAGCAGCAAGTTTTCCTTATTGTCAATAATTTTCAACTCTCCACGTATGGATGTACTATTTAAGAAAATGTCCATGTTCACTAACAAAAGTGCCTGTTTCTCTTATCACACATTATTTTACTGAGCTACCAATTATTATCCCCTGAGGAAAGAAAAACTAATTTTATTATTAGCTTAGGTACAACACAACTAGGAAGTTAAGTCTGTTACTGAAAATCACTTCATATAAATTCTTTTAAAATTAACTGCACTTTAGATTATTCATGCCACTGCTTCTCTCCAATACCATGGATAAGTGAAAGTTGATGAAATTGCTAAATTGAGTTTCTTCAGAACAGCAAACTGGAAACTTTCCAGGAAGTTAACACTTTTCTTGATTGAAGATCAAATCATTTATTTTAAGGAATAGTCTCTTCACAGTATCACCCCAGAGCATTTGAACTGGGGGTTTCAAAATCACAGTTTGAAGTTTCTCATCTCACCAACTCCCACATCGAAGCTAGGGTCAAATATATTGAAGTTATGAAACAATATACTCTAAACTGCAACTGAAGAATAATAAAGAAGTGGAAGTTGTTAGAAATTCAAGTAAATGCAATTCATTTTTCCTACTTACAGACTTTCAAACTTTAAGACAGGGGATGCATTTGTAATTTTTATACTTTGTTATATAACTCCATTATTTAAAAAGTTAGGGGCAGGGCGTGGTGGTGCATGCCTGTAATCCCAGTACTTGGGAGGCAGAGACAGGAGGATTGCACATTCAAAGTCAGCCTCAGTAACTTAGTCAAGTTCTCAGAAACTTAGTGAGATTCTGTTTACAAATAAAAAAGTAAAATAGGACTGGGGGTATAGCCCGGAGGTAGCTATACCCTCAGTACCACAAAAATAAATAAAAATAAAAATAAAAATAAATAAAAGATAGTTGGTATCCTATTTAGATAATCATTTTGATGGAATGACATGAATAATTTTAAATATGCCTATGTACCATAATGGATTGACTAATTTGTTGATTGAGCAGAAAAACATTGACTTATTTTGAGGCTGTAAATCAATCAGGTTATATCGCTCTGTATTGGATCATTTGGATTTTTACAATATACCCAAGTATGTCATATATTCTGCCTCTTTTAGATTTTGACATCTTAGTTTTCATAAACTTCATAAAAACTTCAAAAACCTAAATAATTAGTGTATCTCATTGCTTTCTTGGTAATAAGATGTAAATGCAAATCTCCTTTGGGTAGTGCCATAGTGGAGCCCCTTTTAATGATAAATGTTCTAGGGGGAGCTTTCTCTAGCATGGTAGGAGGTAGATTTATGGCAAGATTTTTAGGACAATTTTTCAGCCATTTCTGCTGGCAGCACTGCATGACTTTGCTGCTCAGTGGTCATGACTGCCTTTCTCCAACAAGATCTTGATCTAGTCTTGGGGTGTCCTCTTCCGTGGGTGTCCTATCCCCATGGAGTAGTAGCTGCATTCCCACATGCTATTCCTTTGTTCTTTTGAGTTCTTATTACATTTTACTAGACAACTCATCATTACAGTAATGCCATGTTGCAGTAGATAATTCTTTTTTAAACTCTTAAAATTCTGAGTTTCTGAATCCTGTTTGGATTCTGATGAATACACATGCATGCCAGAATGAGGCTGAACACAATTTTTACTTCCTAAAAAGTAACTAACAGAGAAGACTGCTAACAGAGAAGACTGACCTTAAAATTAATACATGCTAATGGAGTTTGTTCTCACAGAAAACATAATCCCATAGAAAAATAATGGGACTTAAAATGTACAGGGAGGGAGACAGATGCCATTGCTCTTGATTAACAGAACAAGCAAGTGATCAGAAATGACAATAATGATCAGAAACAGGGGGAAACTGATATGGATGAAGACTGGTCACTTATTTTAAGAAGTAGTTCCTTCAAAATCTTGCCTTGAAATATTTCAACTAGATTATCAAGTGCCCAAAGAAAACTGTGGATTTTATGAATGTGAAACCTGAACTTTGAAACTAAAACCAAAATGTTGATAAAAATATGGTTATTATCTTATCACTTTTAATACATTGTTATGGGCAATAAAAGCAAATGTAAGATTTTTCATTAAAGATAATTTCAGGAAAATTGGTGCCCTTGAAGAGTCCAGGTTCATTTACCAGTTTTTTTCCTACACTAAAAGAGTACCCTATTTTTAAACATTGTTTATTTTGTAAACTAATTCAGCTAACATTTTTTAAGCCAATAATAGCTACAGATTTCTTGGATAATATCCAGTAACCTTGGATATGTAATTAGAAGAGATGGCAATGTAAACAAAATGATACATTCCTAGCTGCCTAAGCACAATCTTTAATTAATTTAACATATATTACAATTATTGTTTATTTCAATTCAAAAATTCAAAAATTGCATGGAGAAATATAAATGTATTATACTACCTAGTATAACTTTCACATGTTCTCAAATTTGTATTAAATTTCCAATACAGGTAACCATGTGAAGAGAATAATCATAAACAAAATGTTAGATCATTATAAGAACTAGTTTATTCAGTAGGCTTTGGACTCAAAACATCCAGGCTAATATTGTACTTGAATTTTTAAAAAATCAGATGATTTGTAACTATAAACAAACTAAAATCTCATGAGTAATTTAAAATCAAAATTCCAAAGATTTATCTTATAGCAAAAATAAACAAGCTCTAATTTGGATTTAGTGAGGCACATTTTTTAAAAAGTTCTTTGGATAATTTCTAGATTATATATTTCCAATAATATTTCAAGACAAAATCGCCTAAAATGTTCATCGTGATTGGTATCTCACTTCCCTTAAACACATACATATTTCAAATAATCAATTTACTATTTAACCTTTAATAATTTCCACATTATTAAGTTAAAATATTTAAAATGTAATTCAATAAGCAATATTGTTCTCATTTGGGTCCTATCAATTACAATTTCATTTTTATAAAACAAACCTATTTAATTATTTCTTATTTTTCATGCCTTGCCTGGTACATTAGTCTTTGTTCAATTTTTCTTTGGAACTGCCATTTGACCCACACCTGTGGCAAACCTTAATTTTAGCTTCTAGTACTATTTCACATGTTGAGATACATTCTGGAATTTAATAGCATGCACTCTTAATACTAATGTAACTGAAACAAAGGCTGATTTTGATAAATATGCTTTTATTGTTTTTCCAATTTAAACACTTTGACTCGTCTTTTTAAGTAAATTACATATTTTTACTTTTATACACATAAGTAGATGATTATTTTCCTTTCTATTTTGTAAGCAAGCCTTCCCTTTTGCTAACCTCCTGCCATCTGCTCACATACTTCAAATATCGTACTATAACATCTTTGAAATTCCCAAATGGTACCTGCTTTCTCTTGTCAGTTCTGTAGTAGAGTGAGTTATTGCTTATTTATCCCAGAAGTGGTGGAAGTGGTGGGTGGGACTTCCTCTGAACAGGAAACAGAACTTCTTTAGGACCCATCTATCAACTACTAAACTGACTTCATTCTGTTATGTTGGTTCAATTAGTCCCTAAAGCTTAGAGAATATATTCTTTTTTTTTCAAAATATAGAGTTTTGATGATATAGCATTTCCCAAAGGTTTGACTTAGTTGATTAGATTTTTCCCCTAATTCTATTCACTAATTTCATGAATAGAATTAGGGGAAAAAATCAGTCATTAAAGTACCCTCATTAATTCTAGAAAAAGCAATATCTAGCTAAATAATCACTATTATTTACATTTTTTCTCCTAAACTAAAAAAATAGCTCAATTCTGGAAAAGGCAATATCTACCTAAATAATCACTATTATCTACATTTCTCCTAAACTCAACTCTAGAAATATACTTTGAAGAAGTGTGTGTATTTAAGAATATATATTTCTTTTTCATACTCTATAATGGTATGCTGGCCTAATTCATAGCTTCTATATACATATAATTGACTTTATAAATTCTAATGACCTTATGTTGTAACATGTAAGTTTAAATTACTTTCTAGAAAATGCTTCTTTAAACAATATCATTTCAGTGAAAGCTGTCCATAATATTACCTATCCCATCTTTTCCCTTTGGTCACCATGATGGACACAGAATGGAAAAGGACAAATAACATTTTATTTGCTTTCTCTAGCCTATGATGCTTTAGTCCTAATTTGCTGAAAGGGTCATATCTTCTCTTACTCTTTCCTACCACTCAAGATCATTTTTATTTGGTTTCTATCACTTACAATGCAAAAAATTCTATTATAACATCCAGCACTGAAACTCTTAACTTCATTACAACCTCGATGCCAATAACCTTTGTTTCTACTATACCTTCTTCCATATAACCTATACAATCTGTATAATGTTGGTGAATCAACAACAACAGATTAAATTTATGGGTCAATTGGTAATAGGTTTTAATGCAGGACTGACAGGAATAATCACAGAATAATAGAAAATCATCATTATACCCTGGGAAGTGTGATTTAGAGGAAGCAGCAGGCCGGATTGTGCTGCATGGATTCATTTTCAGGGAGCAACATCCTATGTATACAGATGATTTACAGGAATTTTAGTCAATACCAATGGACAAAGGTAAGTCAGGGAAAACTTTGGAGAGACAAGTTTTTAATGACTCTCCAGAATTTCTGAGTTTTCACTCAAGCAACAAGAAGAGACTTGGAAAATAATCATTGATAATTAAGTCACTGGTGGTAAGAGCAGAATCATAACAAAGTTACAGTTTATTATCTGTCATATTGTGAGGAAGAATATTTCTAAAAGTTATTAATGAAAGGTCATTTTGTTTCCTTCTCCAAGTTGTTGAGAATAGTGATTTCCCAAACAGTGAAGACTAGGCATAACTCCATATCTTTATATATTCTTAATCTAGTGTGTTACGATATTTTCCATTTCAGTTTTCTAACCACCATGAGGAGTTGGTAAATTATATAAATATGAGCCATTTGACTATCTTGTCACATTTACAGTTATTTAAGCATAAAGTATTAAATTGCATACATTAGATAAAAGTTTGACCTCATAAAAATAAAATATCTAATGCCAATGGCTGAGTAGGTGAAATTATTGTATGTGTCTTCTATACTTGGGCAAAACTTGCTTTTAAAACATGAAGCTTTTTTTGAAAGGTCTGATTCATGATTTTACATTGGTTTTCAATATTACTGATATACTTACTCATAAAACTGTTACATAATATTGTGTCAGATTAACAAATTTAACTCACCTATCGTGATTTATATGTCATGTGTTTCTTTTAATATATGTGACTATACGTTTTTGTGTAAGTGCTAATACAAGAAGAATCAAATGAACATGAAATAACTTGTATTACTAGTGATAAAAATGTTTTCTAATAACTTCATGTCTGTGTATTATCCTTATATGTATGTATGATTCAATACTAAATTTATCTACTAAGATGTGAAAAATGGCTCAAGCAAATAGGGAAATGATGAAGCATCTAGACTTCGTCATTTCAATTATTATGTTGAGAAATATCTGCTTTTTAATATTGTTCTAGTTATCTTTGTTTCAAATTAAAATATATCCACAATTTTATGCATTTCTTACCACTCATGAATTAATACTTCCTTAGGGCTAAGAAATAAAACCAAATTATTAAATACATGTAATAAAAATTATCACAGGAAATTTCAGAAACTTTTTTTTTTTACTTTCTGCACCAATTAATTCTTAGATGTCTGTGAAATATTCTTTTCTGCAAAGACACCAGAAAAATAACATTGAAATTTCTGGTTAGGATGATTGAGGAATTATTCTGTTTACTAGTGTAGCCACTATAACTTATTATAACCACAGTGAAAATAATATAAAACTGGTTAAGTCCCAAATCATTCATGATTTAAAACCAGTCTAGTACCACAGATTATATAGGATTTATCATGTCACATTTGCTTTGGGTAAGGAGACCAGCACATTTTAGCTGTGTTCTCTATTCAGAATCTCATGAGGCCGAAGTCAAAATACTGTCTGTGCATGTCCTCAACTTGAAGTTTAAATAGAAAAATACTATGCTTCCAAACTTCCTTAGGTGTGGGTAGAATTTATTACCTTGGAATTGTATGGCTAATATTTCCGTTTTCTAGTATCTATGAGCATAGGTCCAGAGTTTCTAGAGATGAGACTTAGGTTTTTGACACACAGCTCTCTGCATAGGCCCTCTCAGACTCCAAATATCTTCCTTCAATAAGTATACAGTCCCTTTTAAGGAACCACCTGATTGGATCAGGTCCCTCTAGGATTATCTTCTTTTTGATTAACTCAAAGTCAACTCACTTGGGATCTCAATTATATCTGTAGAATTCCATTAATTCTGCCCACATTCAGAGGGAGGGAGTAATACAGGGCATGGATCTCAAGGGATAGGAATCTCAGGAGACATTTTAGAACTCTGCATACAGTAGTGGTTTTGCTCATTAGAATGTGACTGGCTAAGGAAACCCAAATCGAAAACTGAACAAAATATAGATATACCCTTACTTCTTCATTTTAAAGAGATTTATGCAAAAAGTTTAGGCCACTAAAATGTATGAAATATTTTAAATTAATTTTTCTTCATTCTTGTGTAATGTAGTCAATTAGACTTAGAGTTTTTAAATTCAATCTATTTTAACTGATATATAAGAACAAAAAGTGCACATATTAATACAGTACTGTATAATGTTAAAACACATGTATTCATTGTAAAATATTTAAATCTGGTTAAAAAGGCTATTCCTTCAAGCATTTATCATTTCTTTGCAATAAAAAACTTTCAAAATGTTTTATTCCAGCTTTTTGAAATGTACAGTAAGTTATTGTCTATAGTCACCATACTGTATAATAGCCCACCAGAACTTCTTGCTCCTACCTCCCTGTAACTAAGAACCCATTGACCATTGACTAACCTTTCTCTACCTCTCCATACCCACTATTCTCCCCAGCCTCTGATAACCACCATTATGTTCACTACTATGAGATCAAGGGGTTTTTTTATTCCACATATTATTGAGGTCATGCAGTATTGTTTTTCTGCACCTTTCTTATTTCACTTAGCATATATGAAAGCCTTTGTTCATTCCCAGTAAATCCCTTACTTGAAATAGGATATGTTACCAGTTTAATTACTAAAACAATGAAATTGCCCTTAAAAGATAAATAATGTTTCTTTGTCTGTATTCTGATCTTCTATTTGAAATATTTTGCTAAGGTAATAATAACAGTAATACAATATTATGCACTTTTACATTCCCTGGACTTTGCCAAAAAGAAGTCTACCACTTAGTATCCCTTACCCATGATGCCTCTGATAGCATCTGAAAAGAATCTTTCTTATTCCTTTATGTATTTATTACTTATCTAATTTCCAGAGCAATGCACACTTACGAAAAGTTTAAAGATTTACTAATATACTCCTCTTTTAGTGCAGTAACTTATTTCTCTTCCCATAGAGACCTATTGCAAGCCATGCATAGTTGATTCATATCCCTATGTCTAATACTCATGATTCTTACAGTAATAAAATAGTAATGTATCATTTGATTTTTAAGTTAACAATAAAGTCAATGATTAGATAAACATTGTGTGCCAGGCAATATTGTAACTACTGGGAAAATCGTAATGAACACATAAAAAGGGTTTTTCAAAGCATGAATTATATTTTCCACTGGATTGGGGAGAAAGTAACAAAATATGTTGGCAAAATAAACAGAGTAGTAGGGACAATTGCAATTTATGTAATAAGCCACTCTAGCTTCATTGGATACAAGTAGGAAGATTTCATTTTCTTTATTTCCAGTGTCTGTAGTATTTTCTTCCAAAATTTAAATACCTTGAAATATTGGTCTCTTTTGTGATAGAAAGAAATTAACTATGGAACACAAGTTCAATAATACCAATTTATCACATTTGAAAGGTCTTCTATATATTAGTTGGTCTATTTAAGCTTCCTATAGCTCCTTGTGTATGGTTTGATAATATATTTTGTTAGGAAATATAAAACTACTTTTTTGTGTGTACGGATCTGGGGATTGAACCCAGAGGCATTCTGCCTCCGTTCTACACCCCCAGTCCTACTTTAAAATTTTGAAACAGGGTCTTGCTCAGTTGCTGAGGGTCTTACTAAGTTGCTGAGGCTGGTCTTGAACCTGAGATTCTCCCATATCAGCCTTCCAAATACTGGTATTACAGGTGTGTACCACTGTGCCTGGCTAAGAAGTACATAATTTCTTAAATTAAAGTTTTAAAATTTCTTATCTGTAGAGGTAGCTTTTAAAATGGCTATTAGTAATCCATGCCTCCTCCATACAAAATATGCTTTTGTATATATTATGAATATATTTTGTATATATTATGAATTTATTTTGTATATATTATGAATAAAATAAAGTCATACCCTAAAAGCTGGTTCTTTTAAAGTGCTAAAAATGAAAGGGAAAGAGGAAATAAAGAAAATTCCTCTGAAACTTGGTCAAGGGTAAAGAACAGAGACAAAATATGTGGGATTAGTAAATGAGGGAGTAAAATCACAAAATCAGTAGAGATTAAAACCATACAGGAGAAATGTTATATACAAATGTTTGTAGTTATTTATTGTGTAAGAAATCACCCCAAAATGCAGTGATTTAAAAACAGCAACATTTATTATGCCATAGATGCTGTGCCTTGGGACTTCAAGTGTGACCCGGTTGTGCCCTCTGCTTAGGGTCTTTCACAGGCTGCTGAAAAGGTGCCACGTGGGGCTGCAGTTGCCTCAAGTCCCACTTTGTGAGCACTTACTTCCAAGCTCCACAAGTTGTTAGGATAAAGTTCCTGCTGGCTCATGTGGGGCCTCAGTTGCTTGTTGGCAGTTAGTTATTGGCTTTCTTCAGCTCCTTTCCATGTGGGACTTTTCATGGGGCAGCTCACAGTATGGATGTTTACTTCACCAGAATGAGTAAGCAAAAAAAAAAAAAAAAAGAGAGAGAGAGAGAGAGAAAGAAGGGGAGGAGGTGACAGAAGCCACAGTCTTTTTGTAACCACATCTAAAGAGTAACATGCAATCACTTTTACCTCATTCTGTTCTTTAAGACCTGTCCCTTGAACACTAAAGCAGAAGGCAGCTCATTTAACTCTTTAAGAAAAGGCACCAAATACATCTACTCTACTGATTAAATTATTCTGTCTTTTCTATGTCTCCTCCTACCTAATATATATTTATTAATCATAAAGAAATACAGTACTCTCCCTGGCATAATTTCATTTGTATTAAGTTCTCCTTCCTCTCTTTGTTTCCTTTTTTTTGGTGTATGTGTATGTGTGGTACTGGGGCTTGAACTCAGGGGTATGCTACCACTGAGCTATACCCTCAGCAACTGCTGGAAGAAGAAATCATAGGGGAAACATTTCAACATATAGGCACAGGGAAAGGCTTTCTGAATAGGACTCCTATGGCTAAGAAAATAATAGTAAGAATCAATGAATGGGATAATATTGAAAAAGGGTCTAAGATGCCCAGTCTGTCCTCAAACCTGTGATCCTCCTGTCTCAGCCTCCCAAGTATTGGTATTACAGGTGTGCTCCATCACACCTGGCTTATTAAGGTTCTGTTGTTAAGATATAAAACTAAATTTTAATATAGACAGTATGTTCTATTCAGGAAAGTGCCACTATAGTGAAAAGTGTATGTAACTTGATTTATAGTGTTCAAATGCAAGTGTAAGGCATAAAGGAAAGAATGGGCTTTTAGGGTCAGGGTTGGCAAACTAAGACCCTGAGTGAATATGCCCCATATCATGTTTTTGTATGGCCTGAGGGCTAACAAAGGTTTCACACTTTTAAAAGTTTAAAAAATTTAAAAAGAAAACTAATCTATCAAGCTGGATGTGGTGGCGCACACTTGTAACCCCAGTACTTTGGGAGGAGGAGACCGGAGGATCTGGGTTCATGGCCAGCCTCAGCTCTCTCTCTCCTCTCTCTCTCTCTCTCTCTCTCTCTCTCTACTTAGTGAGGCCCTCCGCAACTTCGTGAGACCCGGTTTCAAAATAAAGTATAAAAAATAGGGCCGGGGGCGTAGCGCGGAGGTAGAACGCCCCTGGGTTCAATCTCCGGTACCGCAAACAAAACAAAACAAAACAAAAAAACTAATCTATCAGTACACTTAAGATTATATGAATTTCAAATTTCATTGTTGTTATTGGTTGAATTATCATTCTTTAAAATTCATGTATTGAAGATACAAACCCTAGTATACCAGAATGTATCTGTGTTTGGAGATAGGACCTTTAAAAGTGATTAAATTAAAAGAAACCTTATTAATGTAAAAGAAGAAGAAGGAGAAGAAGAAGGAGGAGGAGAAGCAGCAGCAACAGCAGCAGCATTAGGGAAGGCCATAATTCAATCAGACTTATGCCCTTATAAAAAGAGAAAATTTGGACATACACACAGATACTACCACAGAGATGTGTGCTCAGAGGAAAGATGCTTTGAGAACTTGGAGCAGGAAGAAGAGAGGTGTCAGAGTAAACCGAACTTCTCAACAATGCCATGTTGCTATCCTCCAGGACTCTGAGGAAATACAGTTCTATCGTTTAAGCCAATATGTGGTATTTTGTTACTGCAGCCATAGAAAGATTATACACATTTCCAGAAACAGAACAAAATAAGTAGCCAAGCCCCTTTGTTATTGTTTATGTCTCCTTTCAAAATCTAGAAGCTGATTTGTACTTTGATGAAAATCATTTGGCCTGGAAGCCTAAAATATTGACTATCTGGCCCTTTATTGAAAATGTTTGCCAATTTCTGGTATAGGATTTAAGATCTGTGGACATATTACCTGAGAAACTTAAATGATCCTGTAATTTTCAGAACACCTTCAAAAGTATTTTGAATATTCACTAGGGAAACCCCACAAAATATTATCTTTCCTCTTTCACTGTTTCTGTAGAATGAGAAAAGAGTCTCTAGATTAGTGTTGCTAGACTTTAGAAGCACATGTGTATAATAATTCCTTAATCAAAGTTACCATTATCAATATTAATGAGAAAACAATCCTTGCTTTCATTGAAAAAAACTGCAAAATTTTGAGTGGTTAGGGATAAAGTTCCAGAAGATAGTTTTGATGCAAGCATCTATAATCATTAAGCCATGTACCATCCTGACGATTGTTGTCAAAGAAAAAAATCCAATGAATCCAAAATAAATATTTTAATGGAAAGCTAAAGGTAAAATAATTTAGATAAAGTAGGTTAATTGTGGCAATTATTGTAAAGAGTTAATGACAGAAGTAGCAATATCACTGGTGTTGTCACCAGGTGGCTCTTATTTTCTTGAGAGTTAGAAGTGTGAAAAAATAATGTGAGAAAATGTCAGTCCTGCTTTTCTGTTGAAATTTAAGGAAATAATATATCTCATAGGGCCATAGTAGGTGTAAAGAATTGCAAATGCTAGGTCTTCCAAGAAAAGAAGACTCTGCAAGTCCCAAGGGAGGCAGGTACAGTGATAAAGGGACCTTCCTTGCCAAAAACTGTTGGATTTGGTTTCTGCAGCTTTATTCAGAACAAAAACAAATTGTAGGCAGTAACCTAGGTCTCCCAGCAACACAGACGCATAAGAGGATGCAAGGTTGCATTCCATGAACTCACACAATTAAATGCTCTAAATAGTTGTGTTCTTATTCAGTGAGAAAGGTACAAAGGAAAACAAATGAACAGGGATGGTGCCATTGTATTCCTCTGCTCTATAAATGGATGTCCCTACTATGTGCCAAGAGCTCCCCTTACATGTGAGAAAGAGAAGGAAGTAGAATCCTCTGCTCCTGTGGGTAGTAGACTAGCAGAAGCAATCTAGTTGTCCCTAACCAAAAAAAGTGCTGATGTAGAGCAGGAAATGGTGGTGCATGCCTGTAAACCCCATACTAGGGAGGCTAAGATAGGAGGATTGCAGGTTCAATGCCAGCCTCAGCAACTTAGTGAGACTCTGTTTCCAAATAAAAAATGAAATAGGGATGGGGGTATAGCTCAGAGGTAGAATCCCCAGCATCATTAAATAAATAAATAAATAAATAAATGAATAAATAAATAAATAAATAAATAAAACAATTAAATAAGACATCAAGCAATTTTACTTTAATAAAAATACAATGAGATAAATTGTTTAATGCTTTTCAAAAATTATAACAAAGCAAACAAAATCCTCAATGGACACCCCTCTTCTGAATAATCCTAACTAATCTACTTTGTAACTGCAAAGAAAATAGGATTAAAGAATAGCTCAGTGATAGATGGTAGTTAAAGAAAAACTCTCCAACCATTGATTTAGCCTGTGTCATATGCTATAGATTTTTAACACTGGTTGTTCAGTATATATGTGGGAGGAGAGGAGTGTCATATGAGTCATATTTAGATTTCTTCCTTGTAAAATTAGAATTATAGCTTGATAGGCACACTGCATGTGATTTTATTTCTCAGAAGTGTATTCTTGAAAGATCCTTCAGCCAGAAACTGGAAAGTATGAGATATATACATTATACAAAATGGAAAGTGAGAACTTGAATAATGATCTTTTTAAAATATGGAAATGGTGATCAAAATTAGCTTCTCACTTTCAATGTCATGAATTGAGGGACTTTAGCCCCTCTATTGGTTCAAAGTAAATTATGCTCTAAGACTGAAATAATGTCCTTCAGATGTCATCCTTTACAATTAAACACATTTCATCATTTATAGAAGGCTCCTATGGGAATTCATGGCTCAGGCTCTGTAATAGGTGCAGAAGCTGTGTACTTCCGCACTCCTAACTCCTAAACATTGAAAGAAAATCAAAGGTTACTGTGCTCTAATCTCATGTTCTTGCTTTCATTATTGTAATTCTTTCCTTGGTGATGTTTTTCCCAATCATAACATTTTGCACTGTACCTGACACAGGATGTTTATTAGCTTTTCTCATAGTAAAATGAAGTGTCAAATCTAAAATGGAACCTAGCCTCATCTCCTTGAGATAATTCCTTTAAATAACATTTAAATCCAGATAAAGGAGCTATTTCCCATCTTCATTGCTCTCACATTCCCTAAGCTAACAGAGTTTACCAGCTCATCATCTTTTTAGACACTAAAACCATTAGCAATCAGTGAAAAACAGGTGCTGTTTAATTTACCTGCACCTTATTTCAAACTGTTTTTCAGTTAATTTCATTTATCTGTCTAATTATCTGCTATTATTTAGGCATTCTAATCATTTTACGTCTTTTCCCTTTGTTAATGTAGATGGTAATGATAAGACTTTTAAAAATAGCTTTAACAAGACCTCCAACTGGAGACCCTGAAACCTCACCTGGTGATCTATAGGTATGCTTTTGCATATAATTAGAAGAAGGAAGATACAGTAAGAAAAACAGGAAGCAAAGCAGGAAAAAGAAAATAAATAGTAAAAAAAGAGTCATGTAAAGAAAGTAAGAATGTGATAAAGAAAAGAAGGGAGAAAACATTCATTATTAGAGGAAATTCAGCAATTCTTACAGAAGTGGATATCTTTCATTGAATTTAAGAAAAGTAATAAGAAAATTTAAAATAGATAAGAGAGGTACCAATGTAGAATAACCTATCAAAAATGGTAATTTTAATAAATTTTAGAAATGTAAATTTATTATATTTCTAGGAAGTAAATATTCAGATCATATGGATAATTATAACATTTTAAATGAGTGTGATTGTTGGGTGGTTTAAAATGCAATTAACCCATTATATCACATATTTATTTTTCTAATTGGCATTCATATATTGATTATATATATGGTTATATCCAATCATATGTATTTTATATTGTGATATCAATCCCTCCCTCTTCTGTTCTCCCTCTCTTAGGTCCCCTCCTTCCTTCCTTCCTTCCTTCCTTCCTTCCTTCCTTCCTTCCTTCCTTCCTTCTATCTCTCTCTCTTTTCTTATATTTTTATCCATTTCTTTTTTATTGTTTCCCATATAAGAGGAGCACAGGACTCACAAAAGTTCCTACAGAAATTGCTAAAGCATCACTAGAAATTGAAAAGAAGGCACTTACAGTTATGCTTCTTTCAAATTACCCGTATAGTTGTCAACTTAGTTTGTCTATATTATAGAAGTGAGAATACTATGAATTAGCCAAGCCTCTAACAGACATGCGTGTGTGAATATTTCCCTGAATATAAACAAATTATATATTTAACTATTGATACAGGGAATTGTGAATCATTCCCTGAGTATACAAAGAAGATGTTTTCTCCTCCTTTATCATCCAGGTTCATGATCAAAAGAATGGATGCATTATTAGTCACTGCCAATCCTCATTCATCCAACTATGTGGTAGAAGAAAGAGTCATGTTTTGCCTATGACATTTTTTTCTTTCTCCATCAGACTTACCTTTGCTCTGGGTCTACACAGTGGAATATTTTTCTTCCTTTTCCTCAGGCAGAATATTTCATGAAAAATTCATTTTTCCATCTTCCAACTCTATGTAGCTCTTTCTAAGAAAGGTAGACAAAAGGAAATGACCTTGAGTCCATTTGAATGACCAGCTCTGCACTGTTGGCGTGCTGTTTTCTGCTTTCACTGTGAGTGTCATACTTCTTGTACTGACTCTTGCATACAAATTTAGCTGCTATATTCTGCTATGTCTCCTTCATACCAACTAGGTCCTACAAACAGACCTCGGTCACTTGGTTATTTTTAAAGTAGGTTGAGTTCAAAGTTCTTCCAAAGACTAGAGTACAAATGTCTTAGTTTTTCTAATGGGTTAAATAAAAGCACTAAAATGAGCAAAATGCTATTGTTTTTAAACATTAAAAAAGCAATAAATCAGGAAATTTGAAGTTAGGAAGTTATCATGATGACGCATTACTCTGTATCTAACAATGGTTATAATTAACAAAACGGGAAAAGCTAACTATGCAACGGCTCAATACATGAATCATAAAAAAACCTCAGAACTATAGTATTTGTGAATAAAATTTTATTCAAATATATACAAAATGATATTAAAATGATATCAATGTATAATTCGAGCATTGTGTATATGCTTCTTAACATTTCTGGGTCATGGCCAGAAGATACAGATGCTTATAATCATGCCAATTATTTTCTAAAGAATAAATCTGCATCTGAAAAATAGACTTAATTCCACTACTCAGAATTTATGAACATGGAATATCAGAGACAGAAAAACTTAAAGCAAAAGAAAGTACAAAATTCAAGAAGGTTGTACTCAGTTATCCAAGGAAGAATTTGCAAATGGAAGTGAACAATAGTTATTAAAATCCTAATGTAAAAGGAAAAACACATTTATTCTATATTTTATATTCCCTCTTATAACAGAATTTGAGACTGAGTAATAATTATTAACCTAGAATGGCTCCTAACTCCTAATATCATTTTCTTCTTCTTAGAATTTGCTATATGATTATTACAAAGATAGACAACCAAGAAGTTACCAGTTTATGAAATCCATCATCAGGATATTGCCATTAGTAGTTTTTGGACTTTTTTAACCAAAGTTATGCTATAATTATAAAATAAGTTAGGAGCCATTTTCTGTGTTCTAGAACAGTTTGACATGTTGGATGATCTCTGTGAATATTAGAAATCAACAAACTTGAGACTCTCTGCACTTAATAGCCATTTACAAGGTTTCAAAACATAGACTCCACCCACTGTACAAGATAGGATGGTTTCTTAAATTCAACCTAATTTGTCAAAAACTTACACAGAAAATTTTCTGAGGTTACTTTTCAATTGACCTGCCCAACCTCACCAAAGGCCCTAAGATCCTTAAATGTTGACAACCTTTATAATTTAATTTGTTGGTCTATCAGCATAGATTACCTGGTTTTGGTAATTTGTTTTTCTTAGAAAATCATCCTCAACCTATACTGATCTAAGATGATCACTATTAACCAGTCTTCTCCCACCTGGAAACGCCTATTGAAATAACTAGTCATTATAAAGCTTAAAAAAATTCTCATTTTCACATTGTAAACCAATCTGTCATACCAGGCCTCAACTTCCTCTTACCTCCTTCAGTTTGAGGAACCCTGATTTATGAACTATTATTTTGTGTACACAATAAACTTCAGCATTTTTAAACTTGATATGATTTTTTTCATCAGGTTTTGGTGTCAGATGAAGGGTCTAAGGAATATTGCGTATGAGGCCGGATGCCAGTGAGTAATCAGGTGTTAGAAACCACAAAGACCACTAAACTCACTTTTCTTGCTGACCAAGAGGAAAATTCTAGGGTAGGTCTCTTAGTAAATTCCACTGCCTGCACTTCGATTTTTCTGGCATTGTTATGCATTCTTGTATTTGTCTGAGTTTGGGTAATTTACCTTTTCTGTTCAATAAAGGGTGGTGGGGCACATGTTTTACTTGGTTCCAGGACAGTAACTCATTTGGTTAAACTTCCCATGGCTATATTTTGTTTTACAGAAACTGAGCAATGATGGATTCCCCCTGGTCTAAAAGCATGTGATTGGCCAGGCGTGGTGGCTCATGCTTGTAATCCCAGTACTTTGGGAGGCAGAGACCTGAGGATCCGGGTTGGCGGCCAGCCTCAGCTCTCTCGCTCTCTCTCTCCCTCTCTCTCTCTCTCTCTCTCTCTCTCTCCTTAGTGAGGACCTCCGCAACTTCGTGAGACCCGGTTTCAAAATAAAGTATAAAAAATAGGGCCGGGGGCGTAGCGCGGAGGTAGAACGCCCCTGCGTTCAATCCCCGGTACTGCA